>PVKC010016513.1:0-20757 GCA_004027635.1 Crocidura indochinensis
GAAAGAAAGAAAGAAAGAAAGAAAGAAAGAAAGAAAGAAAGAAAGAAAGAAAGAAAGAAAGAAAGAAAGAAAGAAAGAAAGAAAGAAAGAGCTGGAGAGGTGGTGCAACAGAAGGTTGTTTGCCTTGCAGGCATCGTCCTAGGACTGACTGTGTTTGAAACCCCTGGCATCCCATATAATCCTTCAACCAAGGAGAGATAACTAACCACATAGCTAGGAGTATGTATTGACATGCTGGGTGAAATATGCTCTTTAGCTCTTTCTATCGTTGAGTTTGCTTATTTAATATCTCAGTAAAGTGCAACTTTATTTTCAATTTTATAGAGGTATAATCCTGAAGATCCCAAGAGAGTTTTGAAATCTTTTTATTCTAGTCTTAAAGATCTGTAGGTCAACTAAAATCAATCTAAAGCCATTGGTAACCTTTTACTATAGGTCTAGACACCAATGAGTCTACACAGTTCCTTCAAACTGTACAACTCGACTTACATTTGCTATACTTTGGCCTAATAGCAAAGCATTTTTTATTTTATGACAAAGAACTTAATATGAGTAAAGCTTTAGTTCTTCAGAATATATTCCATCTCTTTTCGTAGGGCCCCCTCCTTCCTTTACACATTTATCGTTATTAATACACATAGTCTAAAGCTAGAGAATCAATTTACATTTCCCTATTCTGGACCAGGTAAAATCTTAGCCCTCAGGGGTGCATGTTCAGCATTTAAAGAGGCCAGACTAAAAATTGTACTTGATAGCTAAGCAAACCGAGTATCAGGAAGAGTGGTTCCTGGGTATCCCAGGCTGTCTGATGACCATCCCCATATCCTTTATCTATACAAGAAATAAGTGAATAAATTGAGCACCTTATACAGTAAGCATTGTACTGAGTCCCTTTATCTCTATGTTCCACCTGCATATATTGTTCTTCCTAGCTTTAGCTATTTATGATTTAATAGACTATCACAATCATCTGTAGAAGAACATCTTGAGGTTACAATTAAAGATAAAGATGGCTTCTCATCACCTCTTAGATGAAAAAGAATTTCTATTTATTTTAGTATAATGAAAAGTGTTGTTTATAGCTCTCTTAATCCAACTGAAAAGTTATGAAAAAATGCTTCTTATAGCAAACATGTCTTTTCAACAAAATCTTGAAGATAGTTGCACAGTCTTCAAATTCCCTTCAGCTCTTTATTTATTCTCATAGCAAAACACTTTTATGAACATTGTTAAATGTTTCAAAGTTGTTCTGTAATATTTTCTTCCACAACCCCTCTCTATAAAGAAAAAACTAGTTTTTATGTTATTATTTTCAACATTCCTATCTGGCATATGAAAAAGAGGCTGTATGCAATATATTTTGATTGGTGTATCATTCTAACAGACATGTTTGGCTTGATTGTGCATTTAAAAAATTATTGACATTCTTTACATATATAAAGCATTTTCTCCTCTATATCAAATGGCTTGTAATAAATATTAACATTAACTATAGTATGTTAATGGAATCACTTTTAAGTATTTTAATGCAAATTTACCTTGTAGATTTTCTAAGGATATAATGCTAAGAATTAAGACAATATAATGGTTTTGTTTTGTGTAAAAATAAACTATGACTTTAATAATGATCATTTGAAATTTCACATGATTTTGAAAACAAATGATGTATCCTAATAAGCTTCTGTGCTGTAACTGTGACCCTGGGATATTTACTCCAAAGTATTAATAAATCCTCTGCCTTCAGTGAAGGAAATCTGAAGAATCTCATGGGGCAGTAGAAACAGATTATGTTTCCCTAAACCAGTAAAATGAACAATCTATTTGCATTTTGAAATCCACAGAGAACAGAAACTGCTGGTTGGGTTATGAATTCTTCTAGGAGAAGTAGGTTGAAGTATTCTTTGCAGTATGGTATAGTGACATTTTTATTATCAGAAGCTATTTCTGCATTGTACAAATAAAAATATGTTCTCTGCTGCTGCTCTTACTGTGAGCAGTATACTTAGAAAACTGATTCATATTGTTGTCCTTGAATCTTTATTGCTTACCACAGGCTGCTTGTCATGTGTAGGTCCTTAGGGCTATTGCAACTTTTATTGCTATATAAGTACTGTTCAGATTATATGAATGCATAATACCAATTAAGAGAGTTCTTTATTTCATAACTTTTGGTACAATCATGGAAAATTTGTTTCATATTTGGCAAGAGTGCATCTAGAGATGCAATCTAAACTAAATATCTCAATGAAAATTATTTTAATGTGATTTACACAGTATACAAACTATCTGTAAGCTATGCAATGTAAAAGCAAATAAGTGATTCACGCAAATTTTATCCATTAATTTTCCAAGCATAATAGGTTATTTCATAATGAAGCAAGGAGTGCATTTATTTTCCTTTTTTATTTTAAGTTTCTAAAACCCTGGTTTAGAGAAACAACATGAACCCACTATTATGGCCATTTGTAATTGATGAAGCATGTTTTTTTTCTTCTATATCATTCTATTCTGCTATGTGGATAAGTCATATATGTTTATGAATCATTTACGTGGAGTAAACACAACCTCATGTCATGACATAAAATAATTTGCATGAGGTTACAAAGCATACATTTGGAAATAGTCGGAGTTAGTGATCTCTGCTATTGGAATAGCTAAGCTTTCTTCTGTTTTCCTATAGAAATGTACTATATATTATATAAAATTAGCTTTCTTGCCACACTTTCTGTGTATTCCTTATTTTCAGATTTCCAGTTTCCTTATTTCTTTTGAATTCAATTATATTTAGTTGTTATAGTAGCAAAACTCTTTCCTATATTCTGACATAAACTTCATGTATGTTCCAAATTTTCCAGAAAATCTTGCCAAAATAAAATTCCCTATGCACAAAACACTTTCTTTATTCTTTATTTAACATATACTCATTAACCCTTATCTTTACTTTAAAAATATACGGCATTTGCCTTTCATGCAAAAAGGTTATCGGTTCGATTCTCGGTGCCCCATATGGTCCCTCGTGCCTGCCAGGAGCAATTTCTGAGCATGGATCCAGGAGTGACCCCTGAACACTGCCAGGTGTGACCCAAAAACCAAACATATATATATATATATATATATATATATATATATATATATATATATATATACAATGGAATATTCTGCAGCCGTCAGGAGAGATGAAGTCATGAAATTTTCCTATACATGGATGTACATGGAATCTATCATGCTGAGTGAAATAAGTCAGAGGGAGAGAGAGAGAGAAGCAGAATAGTCTCACTCATCTATGGGTTTTAAGAAAAATAAAAGTAATTTTTGCAGCAATACTCAGAGACAATGAGAGGAGGGCTGGAACTTCCAGCTCACTTCATGAAGCTCACCACAAAGAGTGGCGAGTGCGGTTATAGAAATAATTACACAGAGAACTACCATAATCATGTGAATGAGGGAAATGGAAAACCTTTCTGGAGTACAGGTGGGGGTGGGGTGGAATGGAGGGAGATTTGGGGCATTGGTGGTGGGAATGTTGCACTGGTGAAGGGGCTGTTCTTTACATGACTGATACCTAATAATAATCATATATGTAATCAAGATGTTTAAATAAAGAAAAAATATTAAAAAATAATTTTATCAGAATATTAATATAATGTTACCTTATTTTACCCAAAACAAAGATTATCCCAGTTTCCTCTGTATCTATTTGTTTACAATTTGGTTTTACCCAAAAGCAGATATTGTTTTATATGCAAAACTGGGTTGTCTTTGGTTAGTCTGGGCTAGCTGTCCTTACCATGTCCTTAATGCCCCACCTGGTGTTTGTTTCTGTATTCAATTAAAAAAAAAAGACCATTCTGGCAGGCAACTCATTCTCAATTCCATGTTGAAGATGGCCGCACTACACGTGTTTCATCCTCACCTGGTTTGAATTATTTCATGTGTGACCGTGACTCAGATTTGTTCATCTGGGTTTGGAGGTATGGTGTGTGGGGTGATTTTACACAATATTATCACACTTTAGATATGACCAAAGAACAAAGAGAAAATATTATTTTACAATGCCCCATTGGGTGCTTGCTTTCAATCACTCTCACTTCTTTTCTTATTGCTATAACCAATCTCACCTACCTGTTTATATCCACTGTAAAATAGACACATTTTTGCTTTTATAACAAGTTTTTTTTTGGGGGGGCCACACCCGGCGGTGCTCAGGGGTTACTCCTGGCTGTCTGCTCAGAAATAGCTCCTGGCAGGCACGGTGGGGTGGGAGGGCATATGGGGCACCGGGATTCAAAAACAACCACCTTTGGTCCTGAATCGGCTGTTTGCAAGGCAAACGCCGCTGTGCTATCTCTCCGGAACAAGTTTTTTTTGTTTGTTTGTTTGTTTGTTTGTTTTTGGGTTACACCCAGAGGTGCTCAGGGCTTGGGCTCAGATATTGCTCCCAACAGACTGGAGGACCATATGGGATGCCAGGATTTGAACCACTGTCTGTCCTGAATCAGTTGTGTGCAAAGCAAACACCCTACCGCTGTGCTATTTCTCAGGCTCCTTATAACAAGTTTTAAATTTCTACTGGTTTTTTTATTTGCAGCAATTTTTTTAATTTGCCCCAAAACTGATTATATTTGATACATACATCTTATTTTTATATGTGAATACAATAAAAATAGCACATTCCAACATATGAATAGCAAACATTTTTTATGATCTATATGTGAATACCAATTCTTTTTTCTACATTTTTATGCAATTTTCTAATTTATGTACCATTCTGTTGTGTTATTAGTGTATCTCCTCAGTAGATATTTTTTTGAAAATGTGTATAGTAAATAAACTTTTATATAAGTCAGAGGGAGATAGACACAGAATAGTCTCAATCATCTGTGGGATTTAAGAAAAATAAAAGACACTATTTTAATTACAAACAGAAACAATAGCTATGAGGGCTGGAAGGATTGAGAAGCTTACCACAAATAATGTTGAGTTCAGTTAGAGAAATAACTACACTGACAACTATCATGACAGTGTTAGTGAGTGAGATAAATAGAATGCCTGCCTCCAATACAGGCAAGCGGTTGGGGAGTAGAGAGTTAGGAGGCATTGGTGGGAATGTTGCAGCAGTGAATGGGGTATTTTTTTTATAACTGAAGCCCAATTACAAACATGTTTGTAATAATGGTGCTTAAAAGGAATAAGAATAGATAAATAAAAAGAAAAATATATTGTGAAAAATATTCATAGCATGTTAAAATGTAAATCATAAATATTAATTGTATAACATATGATATTTTCATTTCACTACTTTATTGATATAAATGAATAAAAGTTAATCACAGTGTAAGAGCTGCAATGAGAGCTATATTAAAATAGAAAATTATGCTCTATCATCAGCAAAATGTCCATAACTACCCAACTTTGTTTCTATATCTCTTCTAGTGTGGTCTTTAATGCTCCTTCTTCTCCCTGCTATTGTTTGGATTCTGTATCCAAGTCCCAAGGAGATAGCATCATTGATTACTATCTTTTCTTGTGCTATATTCTACAGATGAATGAAATTATCTGGCATTTCTCCTTTTCTTTCAGAATTATTCTGCCAATGTGAAACTGTTTAATGCATTCTTCTCGCAGCAAAACATATGACTTTCTTTCTTCGATAGGTAGATAGTATGTTGCAGTGAATATGTATACTGCAAGTTCTTGATCCATTCACAAGTATTTGAATATTTGGGGCATTATATAGCCTAGGTATTGTAACAAGTTCTATAATAATTGTGGGTGGTATATATCCATTCAAATATTTTTGTGTTTGATGGTATATGATGGCAAGTAGAATAACTGGTAGTATGAGAATTCTTTTTTTTTTTTTTTGGTTTTTGTGTCACACCTGGCAGTGCTCAGGGGTTACTCCTGGCTCCATGCTCAGAAATTGCTCCTGGCAGGCACGGGGGACCATATGGGGCACCGGGATTCCAACCGATGACCTTTTGCATGAAAGGCAAACGCCTTACCTCCATGCTATCTCCCGGGCCCCGATGAAAAATATTTATAGGTAATTTAATCTTTAGAATGACAAGAAATGTTTGTTTTCCATCCTAAACACATTTTTTATTATAGTATTTTTGGTAATAATGACAGGGAAAAACAAATATGAAAAGTTCTAAATAAATTTGCACATCATAGCTTTCCAAGTATAAAAAAAGACATGTGTACTAATATATTTATGTTAATTGAATGTAGTTTGGTTACCAATAATAATCACACTGTCATATTCATGGATAGCAATTATTTTACAATATATCTTGCTAATTATTTCTTATTTAATACTCAGTCTCTAGGGGCCCGGGAGATAGCATGGAGGTAAGGCGTTTGCCTTTCATGCAAAAGGTCATCGGTTGGAATCCCGGTGCCCCATATGGTCCCCCGTGCCTGCCAGGAGCAATTTCTGAGCATGGAGCCAGGAGTAACTCCTGAGCACTGCCAGGTGTGAGCCAAAAACCAAAAAAAAATACTCAGTCTCTAACCATAAAATTACTGCATATTGAAAAAATCTGTAGTGTAAATAGTTCATACATAAAAACAAATATGAATATTTATAAACTCCTCAAAAATAACTTTGCTGCACTGTAATTCCTTGAGTACTTCATAGCATCTTAAGACTTTTAAAACATTAGGTTTATGACATGAAGATAACTGGAATATGAGCAATTAACATAGATCTCAGATTTATACCTTATGGGAACTTGTTACTTTGCAAATATGTTCAGAAGTCTTGGTGTTAAATTACCCCAGCAGTGTCACACAAAATTCACATTCATTCCATTTACTGAGAAAGACACTGGAGAGCAAGAGATGTCATTGACTATGTAAATGGAAAGAACATTCTAATTAAAATGTTTATAAGCTAGTTCCCTGAAAGTGTTGTTCACATTGATATGACTTTTAAGCAATTTCTCAGCAACATAGATGATAAATATTGAAGATTCTTTACAGAACTAATGTTAAAATGTATTTTATTCCTCCCTACACAGTTATTTACAACATTGAAAAGTATTTTAGCTTCTTTTTTCTTGTTAAGTTCTATCAGTACCTTGGATATCTAATATATACTATCCCATATCAGATGGGTATTGGGAGAATAGTTTCTCCCATTCCATAGGTAGTCTTTATATCTGATTAACCATTCCCTTTGAAGTACAGGAGCTTCACAGTTTAATGTAGCCCCATTTGATCATCCTTGCTTTCATTTGCTTGAAAAGTGTTTTTATTTTTTTTAAGTTGCCCATAGTTTCAATATCATGGAGCGATTTGCCTATATTTTCCTCATATACCTTATGGTTTCAGGTCTGATATCAAGGTCTTCAAATGATTTGAACAGTGTGCTTGGTATTAAAGATAATTCTGTGTTCATGTTTTTACATGTAGTTGACCAGCACTGCTTGTTCTCAATCTTTGTGATATGAGCCAATCTCTGTGGTGTGATAATTGTTTTGATATGCATCTCCCTGGTGATTAGTGATGTGGAGCATTTTTCATGTGCCTTTTGGCCATTTGTATTTCTTCTTTATCAAAGTGTCCTTTTTTTCTCCCCATTTTTTGATGGGATTAGAATTATTTTTTCTTGTAAAGTTCTATCAGTGCCTTGTATATTTTGGATATTAGACACTTATCTGATGGTATTAGGTGTATAGTTTCTCCCTCTCAGTGGGTGGTTCTTGTACCCTAGAAACTATTTCCTCAGAGGTGCAGAAGCTTCTCAACTTAATATAGACCCATCTGTTTATCTCTGCTTCCACTTGTTTGGAGAGTGCAGTTTCCTCCTTAAAGATGCCGTTAGTCTCAGTGTCATGGAGTGTTTTACCTACATGTTGTTCTATATTCCTTATGGTTTCAGATCTGAGATTTTACCATCATACGTGGTGTTATCTGGGGTCTGAGTTCGCTTTTTTGCAAGTGGCTAACCAGTTGAGTCAACAACATCTGTTGAAGAGGCTTTCCTTGCTCCATTTAGGATTTCTTGCTCCTTTATAAAGAATTAGGTGACTGTATGTCTTGGGAACATTCTCTGAGTACTCAAACCTATTCCACTGATGTGAGGGTCTGTCTTTATTCCAATCTCATGCTGTTTTGATAACTTTTGCTTTATAATACATTTTAAATTTGGGGAAATTAATGCCTCCCATATTTATTTTCCCAAGGAGTGCTTTAACTATTCGATGGTGTTTATAGTTCCAAATGAATTTCAGAAGTATTTGATCCATTTCTTTGAAGAATTATGGGTATCTTTAGAGGAATTGCATTAAATCTGTACAGTGCTTTGGGGAGTATTGCCATTTTAATGATGTTAATCCTGCCAATTCATGAGCAGGATATGACTTCTCCCTTTTCTATGTGAATTCACTTGATATTATTTTTTCTAATTTCTAGGGCAAATGCTTCCAGTACTCTGTTGAATAAAAATAGTCAGAGGAGGCAGTCTTGTCTTGTGCCAGATCTGAGAAGAAAGGCTTTTAGTTTTTCCCCATTACGTATAATATTTTCCATAGGCTTGTAGTAAATAACTCCATCCAAAAATGGGAGAAATGAAGAGATAGTTTCTCAGAGAAGAGAAGAAATGCAGATGACCAAAAGGCAAGTGAAAAAAATATGCTCTATATTACTAATCATCAGGGAGAAGCAAACCAAAATACCAATGAGATACCATCTTACACCAGAGACTGGCACACATCACAAATTACAAGCACAATCCTTGCTGCCTCAGACACTGAGAAAAGGGGATTCTTATTCACTGCTTGTGGAAATACTTATTAATCCAGCATTTTTGGAAAACAATATGAATATTCCTCAAACAAAAACAGTTGAGCTTCCATATGATCCAGTGATATTAATCCTGGGACAGACGCTAGGCGTCAAGCAAGATGCCTGCCCCAAAGATAGGAAGCGGGTTGGGAGGAGAACTAAGACATTGGTGTTGGGAAAATTGCACTGGTGATGTACATTCCATGTCTGAAACAATTTATTTTGGTTTTACAACTACACCTACTAACGCTCAGGGTTACTCGTGGCTATGCACTCAGAAATCGCTCCTGGCTTTGGGGACTATATGGGATTCTGGGGAATTGAACCAAGTTCTGTCCTAGGCTAGCGCTGTGAAGGCAGGCTCCTTACTACTCTTCACCACCACTACAGCACTGAGTATGAACTTTTAACCATAATGCTTGAAAAAGAGAGATATTTTTTAAAAAAGAAAAGTTGCAACTGAATACAATTATGCTTTAAAAATATTTTTAGTTATCCATGTCAAAGAAAGAAGCAGTGAATACCTGGAAATAAAATATCTATGAGTATAATTTTATACTTGAATATTTTTCTATTCATATATATTATAGTTTTGTCTTATTAGGAAATATATTGTTATTAAAATAAAAGCATAAATATATAATTCATAAGTGTTTCAATTAGTTACTATTTATAAACTAACCTAATTATCTTATATAATAATGACACTACCATATATTTATTATATTTAAAGTAGTACATTCTAGTGTTTCACTGAGTAGTGTTATTTCAAAAATAAAGTTATTCAATGTATGTAAGATAACTGTACAGTACCATCTAATCTTGATTTAAAACCTGAACATACTTTACATTTATTAAAAATATAAGAAAACATTAAATTATAGTAGAGTAATATTGGTATTAAGAGGTAGATATATTATTATAACATATATTAGAAAAACGTGAAATTTTACCAATTTAAAATATTGTCTTAGGATTATAAAAACCATAGCACATGTTGGCTTTTAAAACTAGTAATATCAAGTTACCATTAAAAAAGGATGTTAGGGGCCGGTGAGGTGGCACTAGAGGTAATGTGTCTACCTTGCAAGCGCTAGCCACAGTTCCATCTCCCCGCGTCCCATATGGTTCCCCCCAAGCCAGGGGCAATTTTTGAGCGCTTAGCCAGCAGTAACGCTGAGCATCAAATGGGTGTGGCCCAAAAAACAAAAAAAAATGGATTCTAATCATACTTTGTCTATACCTAAATTATGAAGTTGTAATCTAGTACAATTAATCATTTTGTGCATATTAAAGTGTATTTTATAGCAAATATGTTAAATATTGCATTGCATTGTTACCAAAACAGCTTCTGATTAAAATACTGTAAGATAATCATATGCCATCTCATTTATCTGGATCTTCAGAATTCTAATATAATGTTATCTATTCCTTCCATAGTACTTAAATAATGTTTATTTTTTTGGTGTATCTCATAGTAATTATTTATCATTCTATGCTCTTTTACTGAATCCTGCACTACCTCAAATATCATTTTCAAGTGCAGCTTTCTGTTTCACTGTTCTTTAATTATAAATCCAAAGTTTTTGTATTCTACAGATCTTGTCTTCAGTTGGTTAATATTACCAACAATTGTTCCGTAATTAATGAAATACAGGGTTATAAATTATTCACAAATATATCTTTTATATCCAGAACAGAATTGAATATATTGTAGTCATTCATAGAATGTTTATTGAGTGACATTTTCTCAACTATCATGACTGAGCTAAAATACACTTGTGCAAATATTGTTTGTTTTTTGTTTTTTTTTTTTGTTTTTTTTTTGTTTTTGGTTTTTGGGCCACACCCGGTGATGCTCAGAGGTTACTCCTGGCTATGTGCTCAGAAGTCGCTCCTGGCTTGGGGGACCATATGGGGAACCTGGGGATTGAACCGCAGTCCGTCCTAGGCTAGCATAGGCAAGGCAGGCACCTTACCTCCAGCGTCCTTACCTCCAGCGTCACCACCCGGCCCCTGCAAATATTGTTTTAAACTAATGTTTTTGTGTTCATAGGTTAGATAATGAGTAGAAATAGATTATCTTGTATTTATATTTTAAATTCCTGATAAAGTATCATTTTTCTATGTGTGTGTATAGAGATTGAACAATTTGTCAATTCAGACAGTAGATGAGGGAGACTTCTACATATATTTCTGCATCTTTTTGTTTTTGGTTTGTGCACCAAACCCATAGAGTTTGGAGTTATTCCTGGCTTTATGCTTACAGATCACTGAGCTAATAGGTAGTTGGAATGTTTATCTACACTACTTCTTTTTAATAATAAATAAAGAACATGAAAATAAAGAAAACTAAAGTTTCTCTGTATAAAAAGAATAATAAAAATTTATTGGAAATAGTTAATGAGCCATGTGTGGTTGTCAGATTTGAATGCAGGTGCCCACTGAATTATTTCAGCTCCTTTTCTAAACATTTGAAGTAGAACATTTTCACTGGTGTTAGATGATACCATGATTTCAATTTCGTTCATTTTCATAATGATTTAATAATAATAATAACAATGATTCTACAGATGAAACATTTTTTATCTACTTACTGCTTGGAATCAAGAGCTGCCCAAACAAATTCTTATTTCTTTACATAGTTTTGGGTACAGAGTCATTCTGAGTTTTCTATTGTTGAAACTTTTAATGACTTTATGTTTATTATTTTATATATATATATATATATATATATATATAGCTTTCAAATACTTTCTTCATTTGGTACTATATTTGTTCACTAAACTTTAAATAAGAAATATGTAGAAAAATAAATTGTGATATTTATATACCAAGAATACAACTCAGCTAAAGAAAAGATGAAATTTTGTGATATGACTAAATCTGGGTCAAACAGACATCTGCCATGATAAGAAAAGGGACTTAAATAAGAAAGACAAATTCCAAATGATCTTAACCTATCTGGGTGTATGAAGTAGAAAAGGAAAAATAGAAAATGACCTAAGAAAACAATGATAATATATCTGCTTCTTGTTTTCTTATGTGTTAAAACTAAGTATGTATCTTTTAGGATAGGAATTAATACTATGGAACTAAATTTAATGGTTTTCTCTCTCCCAGAATAGTAATAATGACAGATACATGTGTATATTGTGCTTTTTGTTATCTATAGGAGGGAATTGATTCAGTTGTTCAAATATCAAAGTTTTGGCATTCAAATACTAATTGGGATGAAAAGCTTTCTGTTTTTAAAAATATATTTACTTTTAGTCTTTTCATTTCTGTCTTTAATATTTGCTATTTTATTGGTCCAGAACATTTGTAGTGTCATTTACACTACATTTAATTGTTTAATTGTTTAAGTTGTTTTTATACAGTGTATATTTGTTTGCTAATGTACAGTTTTGTTAGTATAAGACTAAGTACAATTCATTTTTTTTCTTTTTTTGGGGGTCACACCCAGTGACGCTCAAGGGTTACTCCTGGCTATGCGCTCAGAAGTCACCCCTGGCCTGGGGGACCATATGGGGCACGGGGGATCGAACCGCAGTCCGCCCAAGGCTAGCGCGGTAAGGCAGGCACCTTACCTTCAGCGCCACCACCCGGCCCCAAAACTAAGTACAATTCTACTACTGAAAATTAAAGTGTCTTTATATATCAACAGTTGAATATTAAGGTAGGAATATGAAAATCAGAAAAACTAAATTACCTCTGCATAAAAAATTTGAATTAACAGTACCACAATATTCATAGAATCAAAGAATAATAAATTATTTAAATGTTATAATGCATTATTGCCTAATTTTATTATAATTTATCAGAAATAAAAATATTTTATAGGAATGTGAGACATTGGATTTTTGGCAGTTGAGTTAGCATGATAAATTGTATATCATAAAGGGTTAGACTCTAAAAATACTCATATTTAAGTCAAGCACTTATATAAAAATGAGTAATTACAATAAAGCATATAGAGGTAGAAATATTTCCAAGTAAATGTATGGAGAGTACCAACTCACATTATTGCTTCTGCTGAGATTTTGCTCCAATCATTTATTTTGTGTTTGTATTGAAATCTTCCGTCCTCATGATGCCTACCTCACCTTCAAAGCCTAGAAGCACTTGCCAGAGCTCAACCAGAACCTAGACATTAGGGCAGACAATTCCTTCTCATACAGGTTACAAATCTAAGCTCTTTAAAAATACTACCTTCACCTTTTACTACCAAGACATTTTTAAAAGGTAGCTTCCATGCGTCAATACCATATATCACTGACCTCCGGAAGGCAGCAATAAAGAGTACTGGTCAAAGAACTCTATTTGTGAAATCAAAGAGTTACCAGAAAGAATTAGTTGTTCAGTATAAGTATGAGCAGTTTAGAAAATAGATGTATCACAGCAGTCAGGCACCTTCTTGGACCTTCAAATTTCACATTACATTGAGTTAGGCTTCTAGCTGGAAAACCAAGGTCATCTCTACTTCCACTATTAGATGTTTTAAGATAACAATCTCTTCTTTTGGGATGGACTGTAGCTCTTAGCTATGTTATATGTATGTGTTCTGAAATTTACTCAGGCCTATCCCAACACTGCATAATGTGCTCACCTGTTGACTCTTCTAATTAGTTACAACATGGTGGATAAAGACCAGAGTGCAGATTCACAATAAATAATCTTTGAAGTGTAACAGATGAGATAATCAATGCAAACCAAAGTCAGATTCTGCATGGTTTACTGAGTGTCCTGAACTTGGCTTCAGTATTTTTTACAAATTGTATGAATTTTGTGCTTACAGCCTTACAAAATTTATGAATTTTATTTTTGCATTTGTATTGATAAATGTACCTAATTGAGTCAATATTAATACATATCTATGATTATATAGCAATAATAAAAAGTACTATGATTTATACATAAGTAATACTATTAAGTAAATACTATTAAGTATTTGTTGAATCCCTTTTAGTTGTGTTTCCTGACTTATATGGCAAATGGAACCTCGTAAAAAAAACTTTGCAAGGGAACCTATAGAATTATGGCTCCAGGTATTCTTCTTGAAACTAAAGTCTCAGAAACAACACTTAAGAGATGGGAAAGAATAGCACAAGTTGTGTACCATCCTCCTATAATCAGAGGTTACTCTCTGGGTTGACTCTGGGCTGTCTTTTTTTCCTCATAGAAAATTCTGGTCATGTGTGTGTGTGTGTGTGTGTGTGTGTGTGTGTGTGTGTGTGTGTGTGTGCAGTGATAACGCTTGAATCTGAGCTCTAGAATCACTCATATAGGGGCAGAGAGAGCATATGAGATGACGATATCAAACCCAGATTGGATGCAAGGCAAACACCTTACCAGCTGTATACAATGCCTGAAATTTTGATTTTATAAAGTTTATACATTGTAAATACTCTTTCAATTATATGCTCAATTATTTTAAAAGCTAATATTATATATTCAATTATATATTATATTATATATTCAACTATATTAAAAACTTTAAGAGTGTTGCTGAAGGGAGATATTTAATGTTTGATGTTCTAATGTTTTTTCTACAAAGCCACTTCAAAGACACAAAAATGATTTGCTTTTTCATAATTCTATTAATGCCTTAAACAACAACACCTTATTGTTAACATTTCAAATATTCTAGAGGCATGAAATAAATTTGAAAGCCTGAGACAGAATTTTACTTCATTCACATGGACACATGTAACTTGACTGGATTAAAAATATTTTTAATTTTCAGATTAGGAATAGTGACCTAATTTCCTTAAAGACATTGCCACAAATATTTCAGAAATCCAGAATCTATTAAAATGGAAGAAAAGGAAATATGTCTTTGATTGTGGAAAGAACAGTTTCTAAAACTTATCATTATTTGGAGATATAAACCTACATTATCTTTTCTAAGCTAAATCAATATTCCTATAATTATAATGCTGTATAAATTAAAACTAAAACTTGCCAGTGCTTATATAGCAATGTAGGTGAGATTTTTCTCACACTCTATATCACACATCTACTTACAGCCTTTTATTAATCTCAAAGATTATAATGTATATAAGATCTGAATTTTCAATGTCATAGTAAGCTTAACACTATTTTTTATACTAATGTGAAGTGAATTTTAGAGAGCATAATGGTATTTGGTACAAACTTTTTAAACTTCAGTTAAATGATTGAAATAACATAAAACATTAAATTATATTTTAGTAATATTTTATCTGAAAATAATTTTGCTTCAGAAAAATGTGTGATGTTATTTACCAAAATAGAAATATGATATAGCTATTATTTTGTAATTTGACCATCTGACTTTATTTTCTGTAAGCTAATAAAGATATCTATACTTTAGCTAAAGGGTATAAATTGCCAGACAATGCATTAAAGTTACTTTTGGTAGAAAAAATAGACATTTTTCTCTTCCAAAGTAAGTGATAACAGATAAGCAAAATAAATAAATAAATAAATAAGCAAAGACTATTGCAGTTGTATTTCTTAGTAGTATTATTGCTAAATTAAAATTCATTTTGGAGATTATTGTAAATTTGCACTGTTGATTCTTGATGTTGATCTTATTTTCACTTTATGAAATATTTTAGTGATAATATAAAAGCTATAGTGTCTAGATTATAGATAACTTTAAAACACATTTTCTGTATCTACTATAAGCATATTATCCTTAGATAACATAGTTCATATATATTTATGCCATTCAATTACATGCATGGCTATATAATATTTAATAACACTTAAGTATATGTTTTATTTTAAGCATCTTTAACAAGTTTATATTTTACTTTATATTTTTTGTTTTGTTTTTGGGGCCATACCAGCGTCGTTCAGGGGTTATTCCTGCTCTATGCTCAGAAATCGCTCCTGGCAGGAGCGTGGAACCATTGCTCAAGGAACTATATATATGGTGTGCTGGGGATCAAACTCAGGCCTAGCCTGGCTTGGCTGAATGCTAGGCAAACATCCTACAGTTGTGGTATCATTCTGTCATCACAAGTTCCTATTTTAACACCTACATTATAGAAGCAAAATATGGCAGATACTAAGTGAATATGGAAACTTTGTTTCACTAGCAACATGCATTAAAGAGAAAGATAGAGGCATAAATAATTTCCCAGAAAATTACAGTATATATTTGAAGATTGTTTTGTTGGTATATACAGGGTCACATGTGAGTGGAAATGCCAGATTCAGTTTGTTTTCTTCATAGATTGACTTCTATCTGTAAAGAGAACAAATGGGCAATTATTTGAGTGAAGAAGATAGAATAAAGACTACAGTAACTAAATGAAACTGCATATATCACAACTAATATTCAATAAATAATTTATTATAGTGATGCATGAAAGAAAGTTAAGACACTGAGTTTAAGTGAAGTATGACCATCCAAAATAGATATATAAATGGAAGAAAAATCTAGGACTTAAAGATTCTGTCATGATTTTCACATCCAAATGAAAAGAAATGGGGATCCTGGGAATTTCAACTTGTAGCTGCAGTATAAAATTCAAATGAATGAGTACAAAAGTGAAAGAAAAACGTTATAAATTTGAGACTAATGTTAATAATAGAAGAAATAATTCACTTTTGACATATCACAGTGACAATAAAGAAGGCATGCTTGACAGCAATTTGGAAGGTGAAATTATGAGAAGGAAGAGTCAATTGAAAATAGAGCTTAGATTAGGGGAAGAATAAGGAATGTCTTCAATTACTGATTTATGCATCTCCCTGAATGAAAAATAATTTTATGAGTTTCAGAAACACAAAAGCACAAATTGTTAAATTTGTTAATGTTGAATGAAATATAGGCTGGTGAGATCCATACTAATTTCTATAATCTGACTGTGTGGCAGCTTATACTAAGAACTTATATCAATTGTGATTTTATAATTATTACAATTATAATAACTAGTATTTTATGTGTTCAGTAAAAATGAACCTGTTTTCAATAAACACAGACTTAATATAACAGACTTTGGGTATTTTAAAAGACACACAGAGAAGATCATATAAGTACTTATATCCAAGAGGACTCAAGCTTAGCATATAAAATATGATAAAAAGTTATGAATAATAATATTTTGAAAAAATTCCCATATGGAGATTGAAGTTACAAATTCTTTAAATATTGCAGAAACTATATAAATGTGGAGAAAATGGAAAATGTCACTTATAAATGATAAATATGACTTATATGATTTTTTAGTTCTGTAACTTTAATATATTCAGATAAATGCATTTTTATATTTAACACACATTGTTTCTTATTGTGTACATGTAATTATATACCATAATTTAGCATTATTTATAGTAATGAGTATCTAAATTGAAATATTTTGAACTATAGAAATCCAGACAGAAAGTATCACTATCCTTATTAAGATATACAAATGAAAAGAAAAAAGAAATACAGAAGGTATTATATCAGGAGAACATATATTTTCACAGTACCTATCATTATACCAGTGGTCATATATATTTAGCACAACATCCTTCGCATATACTTTGTAAAACAAAACAAATTATGATAAAAGTATATTTGAAATCATAGATATAATTCAATATTATATAATAAATCAGTCCTATACCATACATTACAAACTAAATAATATATTAATGATAATAACGATAATACTATATATGGAGGAATACATAAGAAAACTTGCTTTTAATTAAGAAACAACATAGAAATGGTTGGAATTGTTCATTCTGATATCTACTTGCTGAGTTTATTCTTCGCACAAAAACATTTGCATCTTTTAAGAAAACATTTCTGGGCCTGGAACATTGGCGCAAACAGTAGGGCATTTGCTTTACAAGTACTAACCTAGGATAAACTGTGGTTAAATCCTCCAGAGTCTCATATGGCTCCCCATGCTAGGAGTGATTTCTGAATACAACGACAGGAGTAACCCCTAAGTATAACCTGGTGAGGTCCCAAAACAAACAAAAATTTTTTTCACACCCGATTCTATGGACATTTTTGTGCATCACGACCAATACTAAAGGACTCATGTTCAACCACTTCTCCAAAATACAAAGACCTGTAAATAAACATTAGCTTACCTTAAAAGATAAACTTAAGAAAGTAATTTAATGGATTTGTATGAATATAGAGATTAAAATAAATATAAATATTCAATATTATAGTTATTATTTAGTCTTTATGTGCATGTTGTGGATATAGGTATAAACATAAACATAAACATAAAAAAGTGTTTGTTTTACAAATTAGAATGATAACCAATAAAGTTTGGAATTAAACCAGACTAGGAAGATAATGTAAAACATTGGGTGCCAACCTTGCATATTTGAAGTCCACATTTGATTTCAAGCACTGAAATTTTCTGAGATATCACTGTCATGATTTTCCTGAGAAAAAATGCTGGGTATAGATATCTCTGTGCATTATACTCTACAAAATATAATAAAGTTAATTTATAGTAGAAAGATACTACCAATGTATACTATAAAATTATAAGTAATAAACTACATATTCATATCATCAACTTATTGTGCTTTGTAAGTGCCTCATCAGGAGGTAAAATCACTCTGAGTCATAAAGCACTTTTATCTTTTAACTAGAGCTAGTACTTTAATCTTTTAACTAGAGGGTTGTTTGTGGCACCAATATTATGGGTAAAACTTTTCTTTTCACTGTACTTACAGCAGGTCGGGAAAGTATAAAAAATAAAATAGAAGTTAGGCAGAAGTGAGGAAATTCAGCTAACAATACCAGCACAAACACCTGGAAGTAAGAGGAGTAATACTGAAGACAGAAAAGAAACAGTGATTGATATCCTTGTTGGAAAGATGGATGAGAAGAGTCTGACAGTTCCTGTATCAAATTGAATTTCCCGATGCTCAAGTAACTTAATCTCATTTGTGTTCTTTTTTTCTATTATGACTTCACAGCGAGTATTTCACAAAGCTGCTCTATTCCTGTAGTTTATCATTGTAATTAAAAAATGACTACGCAAAGAGTATTTCCCTTGCTTAATTTGGTGGGGTTTAGTTTGTGAGGTTTTTTTTTTTTTTATTCTACTTGTAAGAGAAAATACTTTATATTTTTCTCTTAGGGTTATATATCCAATATATGTCTAAGGTCAAAAACACAACAAACATGTATCTACCATTGAAGATGTCATTTGTCTTCCCTGTCTAAATTTTCCAGTCAGGTATCTCCTGAGAAGACTAAGTGAAATAATAGGAGATCCCCAAGATAACTTAGCTCCATGTTTGATGCGTTAATGCATCTAGCATGCCATCATTAAGATGAGGAATGACTTCCTGATATGAAGATTAGAATATCTTATCAATAGGAAGGCAGTTCTATATGAATTATGCTTCTTGCTAAGAGACTTCATGCAAAAATTAAATTTTATTGCTAACGTAACTCTCCACAGAGACACAAAATCCCCTTCTCTTTCCAAAGCATAATATTATAAATTGTCAATGAATTCTTATTTGCTTATCTTTTTCAATCCTGAGGGATGTCTTAAGTTGACAATTATACTCTGTTTAGTGAAAGAAGCTAAGTTAAGAACTAAGAAGTGTTTTAAGAATCAATGTAATTAAGTGATCACAGACCAAGTGTTAAGCCCTAGAGGAATATTCACACTATATGTATATGTATGTGTGGAATAAAACTTGATACAGAGAAGGTAATGAGAGTACGAAGAGACTTCTGCAGTTGTTTACCCAATTATTATTATATTAATATATAACTTTTGAACATCACTATAAATATAAAATATATTGGCATTTGTTAGTAAGTGGAGCTAGCCTACTCTTTCATAATAGGCAACCCAATGCAGATTTTATTAACAAAGTTGATTGTGGAACCCACTTAAAAATCATGTCTACATGAAAAATATAGTTTAAGCTATTTTTTATTGTTGAAACTACCATGTGCCCTACTTTCCCTCTAGGGCATCTCTAGCAATAATATTATTTCTTCTCCAGAGCATTTTCCTATAAAATAAGATTTCTAGGGAAAGCATGAGCTCCCAAGCCATTACTAAGGAAGCTGATTTAAGACAGAAGCTTACTATTCAACTGCTGCTAAAGGAACTGTGCATTTCTAAAGCTACAAATATTTATCCTTATTCATAACTTAATGGACAAATAAAACTCAAAATTCCACTTGGGAAGACATCCCTATTGTACCTCATGACTTTATGGTACAGATTATATTGTTTCCTCTTTTGCTTTGTCTTAATTCAAACTTTTTATGTTGTCTAACAGCCTCAAAATATATTGATGTTAGCTCTCAGCATGAATATGTTTAGAAAGGGAATACATGATGATAATAGCAATGTCCAAAAATATATGATTAATATAAATATATTTACATTATTCATTTAAATTTAATGTAATTATAAAAATAAACATTTTTATTTTGAATAATAATGACTGGTTTTTATTTGAAATAGTGGCTTATGAAATCATATAAAAAGACTTGATGTCAATTAATAATTGACTTTTAGGGCAAGAGCAATAGCACAGTGTTTAGGACATTTGTCTTGCCTCTTTTGTGATCCCTGGTATTCCATAAGGTCCCTGAGCACAACCAGGAGTGGTCCTGAACACAGGGCCAGGAAAAATCCCTGAGCACTGTCAAATTGGCACAAAAACAAATAAAAGCAGCAAAAACAACCCCACTAAGCATATTGGGCTTATTAAAATTAGCACATTCTTATAACTCAGCATTTCATCACATATTCACAAAAACAGTGATAGTGGATTAAACCTTTTTTTTTCCTTTTTTTACACATTTTTTACAAATATGTAAAGTATCCCTTGCAGTACTGGGTGATAGAGGTGGGTGGAATGTGACCAGTTTTGTAAATACAACTTCATATTGGGTGATTGTATTATTTTCAATTAAATCGAGAAATTAAAAAGCAGCAAAATGTTACAGTCAGTTATTGTGGAAAAATATGC
>PVKC010016514.1:0-20746 GCA_004027635.1 Crocidura indochinensis
ACTACTCAGGGCTTCGAGTCTGGCAACAGACAGAGGACCAGAGCCCCGGACAGCAAAGTAAGAGAGATTTTATAGGGTAGAAGGCTCATAGGACAAGGAAAGTAGACAATGTCCAATCAAGAATACAATTGTAATTTTTTTCCTAAGATGACACAGAGCTGTGAAGCAACTTCATTATCACAGTCTTCTGACCTTGCTGACATGGGTTGCTTATCCTGCTAGATGTTTGTAATCAGCTGTTTGGGGTGGGGACCACTTGTGTCAGGAATATTCTGTTGGTACATCAAATGTATGTGTTGATGTATGATGTGTCGGCACATCATACATCTTATGATAAGAGGGAACCACCCTGTGTCAGGAACATTCTGCTGGTACATCATACATCTTATGATAGGTGGGTTGGACAAAAGGAGACCTTTAGCAAGAGTTCATCAAAAGTTTGACAATTTCTTTGTGGCGCAGGAGGTAAGGTGCCTGCTGCCTTGCCTAGGATGGACCACAGTTCTATCCCCCGGTTCCCATATGGCCCCCCGTGCCTGCCAGGAGCGACTTCTGAGCGCATAGCCAGGAGTAACCCCTGAGCATCACTGGGTGTGGCCCAAAAACAAACAAAAAATACCCCCCCAAAAAAAACCCAAAAGTTTGGCAATTTATTACTTAAGAGCCTTTTCCATTTACTGATATATTCTAAGCAAGCTTTATATATATATACATATATAAAGATATATATGTATATATCCCAAAGGATTATTCCTGGCTCTAGTCCCAGGAATTACTCCTGATATGCTAGAGGCACTATGCAGAATGCCAAGGATTGAATTCATAAATTAAGTTGAGCTAATTGAGCTCTATCAAGGAGCTCTTTCCATGCTACAACAGTTATTATTAGCTATCAAAGGTTGCTTTTATGATGGGTGATGTCTAAAGCACACCAAAAGATTATTTTCTAACATTTTATTTGTATAAAGCAGTGGTCCTCAAACTACGGCCCATGGGCCACATATTGTATTTGTTCCCGCTTTGTTTCTTCACATCAAAATAAGATGTATGCAGTGTGCATAGGAATTTGTTCATAATTTATGTTTTTACTATATTCTGGCCCTCCAATGGTCTGTGGGACAGTGAACTGGGCCCCTGTTTAAAAAGTTTGAGGATCCCTGGTATAAAGTAACATCTCAAAGCACAATTTATCACTCAATTTATTTATTTGTTTGGGGCCACACCAAGAATTGGTCATAACTTGTACCTTTTGTGCTCAGGAATTACTCCTTGCAGTGCTCATGGAATTCTCTGAGTTGCGAGAGGTCAAATTGAGGTAGGCAACATAGAAGGGAATCTATCCGTCCCTCATCAGTTCATGTATCTATCTTCGCAACTCCCATCCATTTTCTTCTGTTCTCAAACATTACTCCTTTCACTATTATATCTCTCAGAACATATTTACTTATTCTTTTAAAAAATAAAAACAAACTCCCAATTTGAAGTTTAAAGTTATATAGTGATAATTTACTTAGCTTTCCACTTGAATCACTAATAGGGTTTAAAATCTCAACATATCTAAAGAAAAATCCTCTATGTGCTAATCTCCTCTGTTTTCTTCCTATGTTCTCCCTACTCAGCTTCTTGCTCAAGGCACCCTGGCTCACCCATCTCTAATGCCAAAAACATAGTAGATGTATCATGTTTCACGTCGTGATATTTAGGCACACCATCAGAAACTCTGTCTTGGACCACTCTTACCTCTAGCACTTTGCCACATGGGTTGAGGCCATCCACATTTCTTGCTTCTCATTAGATGCTCATCTGGCAACCATACCTCAACACTCTTTTATTAAGATGTTTACTAGTTTTCAGTTTTAAAATAATAATTCAAAGTCCCAAATTATAAAACAAGGTACTTTCAGATTCCAACTTCTGTGATGTAAACTGTAAGTCCCCTACTCTGTCCCACCCTAGCAATATACCCTGGACTTTACTTAAGTCCTACACTATTGTTGACAAATTAATGATTCTTGCTTTTTGTTCTTCTTAGATGATGTTTCTTTGGTATCTTTTTATAACTGCTTCATATTATTATTTAAATCCCAGATCAAATATTAATCCCTAACACTTTAGATAAACTTGTCTTCTCCTTTCTTGTTTTAATTAATAGCACTATTATTGATTTATTTAATGTGATATTATTGTCTAATCCTCCCACTAGAGATAAGCTACAAGGAAACACAAGGATTGTGTTCTCAATTTATTATCATAAGACCTGATAGTTGTCTCAGCTCCTAGCTAGCTTAGCTAATTGCCTTTTCTTTGGACAGGGGTGTGTGTGTGATGCGGAGGGTGGGGGGGGGAAGTGTTGGGTTACACCCAAGGATGCTGAGAGGTTACTCCTGGCCCTGCACTCAAATATTAGTCCTGGCAGGCTCAGGAGACCATATGAAGTTGTGGGAATCAATCCTGGATCAGCTATGTGCAAGGTAAACACCCTATCTGCTGTACTATCACTCCTGCCCCAGCTATGTGTGTGTCTATCCTTACCAATTTACTTCAAAATCTCTTACTTTGGAGGGTAAGATACAACACTGTATCCACTAGCAACCATCAGCAAAATTGCTAAAGAATTGCCAGACTACGGACCTAGTAGAGATTTTATCCTACAGTTTCTTGTCTCTCAGTATAGTGTTATAAGTTTAAGGGTCAAACAATTAAGATGTCAGGTGTTTAGCATAACCACCTTCCCACCCATTCTCACTTCCAGAGTGCTTTATAATCTGACTCAATTTATGTTTTGCATGAATAAATTAGTATCTTGGTATGTATGTTTCTCTTATTTTGTTTGAGTTCATATAATGAGTAGGACCTGGAAAGACCAAATTTAAACTAATTTGTAGACATAAAATTTTTTTGCCTCATATCTTCAGAAAAATATTTTAGAAACCTTCTGCTTGCTCTTTTACTTTTTCGGGATCTTTCATTTTCTCCATCATTTCAGGTGAGGTTAACCTTTATGCTCACAGCCCTGGAGCTTTTTGTAATGGGAAGCCATTTTCCTCACAGTTGGGTCCCTGCAAATTTCTGCCCTCAGAGCAGGTCCACATCTACATCTCCTGAACCATGCCACCTACAGCTCTACTCATTACATCTCAGACTGCTATTATGTATAATTCCTGTCACTGGATGAAGACAGTGAAAGAAAAAGAGCAACATTCAGTCTCATCCTTCAGAGACACCCAGAGTATCTAACAACAAAGACTCACTCTCAGTTTACAGGAGCATAGAAAAAAGAACAAAGAAAATGTGTGTGAAACTTACAAGCTCAAGAATAAAAATAGTAATACTGAATTCTCTAAGCAATTTGTTTTTAGTCAACACAACTGAGGATATATTTTGCAAATTATTGTAAAATTTCAAGTAAGTAATGATTGGTGAACTCTTTGAAGACTGGCATGTGGGTATATAAATAATAGAATATTCCTAGGGATATTGAAGAAGTTGTCAGTGTAATTTGTGGGGTGTGTGTGTGTGTGTGTGTGTGTGTGAGAGAGAGAGAGAGAGAGAGAGAGATCATTTAGAGACAGAGAGACAGAGAGATGCTGAATGAGGAACAGCAGTTAAGCAGTGGGTTGAGTTTATGATAATTTCTTTATGGATTGGACAACTGAGTTCTCTCTCTGTTTCTAGTATATTTGGTACTGAGTTTCCTCATATTAGTTTCCCATGTTCTTCCATTTATAATAATTATTTTCCACCACTAAAAAGGACTTTATCACTTGCCCAACCTTTCATCCTCCTACAAGAAAAAGAAAATCTCAAAATGGAGTAAGCTATCTAGTTTATATGGGTTATAAGTTTAATTTTTATAAATGGTATATGCAATATTTGTAAAGTCTGGCATTGTTATTTAGAAAATATATTATACCTATACTAGTGAGAAATAGAAAAACGTTTTGATGTTTAAGGCAATGAGATAGCTTTGGAGTATTACACTGCAATGGGCAAAAAGCTCATCTTTTTCCCTAGTAAACTCTAGTATTTGAAATATTGCAAACATAATATTGACAGAATGAATAATCAAGTAAAACATTTCACTAAAATGATCTTATCATTCTACATTCAAAATGTTCCTCATTAAGAGTGGAAAATTAAGCAGAGATTTAAACCCTGAGTAATTTGAAATTATTTACATAGTATGTGCCATATAAGAATACTTAGATCATCTTTGAAAGCCTCAGCTTTATAAATTAATGAAAAAGGAAGGTTAATATAATACTTTATCATTGAGGGTGGCAAATACATGTTAAGATGTACACAAAGTATAATCCTTTTGACACATTCTACACTCTTTGATAATGTACTTTGTATTTAAAGATGATGCAGCCAACTGACCATCAGCTAAAAAGATATTCTAGGCTAATAAAAACAGAAGCCCTGTGTCCACTCCAATTTATCAGAACTAAAGGTCAGTGAGTCAATCAGAAAATATTGCTGAGAGCAAGCTATTGTGACTAATTCAGGGAAGCAAATAAAAGACAGTATTTTTGAAGGATCTTCCTGTCATAATTCTATCTCATATTAAAAGATATGCATGTGGAAAGAATAGTTCTGTATTTAATTAAGTAGTTATTCCCCAGATATTCTACAAAAATTGGAATCATCATCAAATGCTTAGCTTAATCTATGTGTCAGTTAAAGGTGACTGAAAGCTAGAATGAAATGGCACGGTCACTTGTCACCCAAGTGTTTGCAACAGAAATAAAGTGAGCCAAATTTCTACTTTCCACCAACATCCAACTTACCATCTTTTGGATTTGACATGTGTCACAAACTTTAAAAATTGTAGACCAATTTGTTCAGCTAAATCACATATTGTTAAAGGAAGCAAACATGTATGAATACCTTATTAGATACTGCTACTTAGAAAGTCCAGTATTGCCTCATTTTCCAAATTACCTCCTAAAATTCTTTTGAAATGTCTAATCAATTCTTTTGAAATAGTATTAAATTAAAAACATTCTTTAAGCTGTTAAAAATTGTAAAGTAATTTATTAGCTTTGTCTATGGGTTGTTCCAGATGTTACATTCCAGAATACACTTTTCATGATCCTCTTTAATAGTCAAATATCTGGGGATCAGGTGGACTAATTATGGCCACAACTTGACAAAAGTGTTACTTAATTATGTAGAAATCAGAAAAATAATGAGAAAATTTAGCTTTTAGATTATTTCATGAAATGTAAATGTAGGTCACCTTTGAACTGGGAAGATTGCCTCCAGAATCTTTCACTTATCCTTAAAAAACAAAATGGCATAGGGAGAAGGATAAGTGCTAGATAATCTCACTCATCAACGGTATATTGTTGATAAAATATAAACTATAATGTCCATGTTTTGGGTGAGGCCTCCCAGCACAGTGTCTCTAACCCCTCAGGCAGAAGGGTCTGATGAAGGGTAATAGTGGCGGAGAAATAATTCATAAGCAGTTTAAGTTTCATCGGAGTCAGCTTGCTTTTATTTCGTTGCTCTGTCCACCATGTGCATTTTCTCACATCTGCTTCTATGCTAAGACTCCCTTTTTTGATTTGTAATCCTTTAAAATCCTTCACTTGTCTAATTGCTATTTTTAGTACTTCTAATATTATATTGAATAAGAGTGAAGAATGGATATCCTTGACTCGTTCCTGACATTAGTGGAAATACTTTCAGTTTTGGGCCTTTAAGAATAATATTGGCCATGGACTTTTTATAGACAGCTGTTACTAATTTGAGGAAGGTTCCTGTCACACCTATTTTGCTGAAGTTTTTAGTCATGAACAGATATTAAATCTTGTTAAATGCTTTCTTTGTATCAATTAATTTTTATTCCTTTTTATTGATGTGCTGTGTAAGTTGATTAATTTGCATATATTGAAACATCCTTGCATCCTTGGGATGAAACCCACTTGTCATTATGTACAATTAATTTCTTTTACTGTGTTGTTGGATTCAGTTTGCTAAGATTTTTAGTAAGTATTGTTGCATCTGTGTTTATTGGTGATATTATTGGTCTATATTCATTTTCTCTGTCACCTTTGGGGAAGAATTTGTTAGCTTCATAGAAAATATTAGGAAAATTTCTTTTCCCTTCAATCTTCTTTAAGAGTCTAAGGATCAACAGTAGTAATCTTCTCTGAATATTTGACAAACCCATCTTATCCTAAATATTTTCTTGGGGGAAATATTTAATTACTGTTTCAATTTACTTTCTCCTGACTGACCTGAATAGCTTTCTACTTCCTCCTTCTTCATTTTGGGATATTATATATTTCCAGAAATCTGTCTATTTCTTCTGGGTTCTCTAGCTTAACAGAGAATAGTTGTTCATAATAAAATATCATGATATATTTGACTTCTTGGGGCTCTGTTATAAATTTCCCCTTTTATTTATGATCCAATTTCTTTGAGCATTTTCCTTTTTTTCTTTATGAATCTTGCCAGCAGTTTGTCTATCATGTTTATTCTATCAAAAAACAAGCTCTTGGTTTTATAAATTCTTTATATTGTTGATCTCTGCTCTGGTTTTTATTATTTCTTTTTCTTGTGCTCGTGTTTGGATTCCTTTGCTATTGGTTTTCCAGATATTTAAAGTGTGCCTTTAATTTTTTAATTTTCTCTTTTTCTTTTTTCCATATGTAGGCCTGTATTGCTAATATATTTCTCCCTAATTACTACATTTTCTCTGTCCCATATATTTTGGTAATTTTGTGTTTTTTTTCAGAACCATTACCATATTTACTTTTGAAACGAAAAAAAGTCAACCGAAAATCGGCGGTCATCTTATATGCCGAGTATATCCCGAAAAACGTTTCGATATGCGGCTAAATGAAAATCTTCTGGATATTGCCACAAAATGAATTTTCCAACTCGATCCTGTACCAATCACTGCAAGGCTGCTCGGACCGCCTCTCTTTAGATCTCTCTCTCTCTCTCTCTCTCTCTCTCTCTCTCTCTCTCTCTCTCTCTTTTGGCCATTTGCATTGCTATATGTCTTGGTGTTATTCTGTTGGGGATTATTTTACTTGGTACTCCTTATTTCATCTTGGATTTGCAGAGCAACCTCTTTACAGAGAGTGGGGAAATTTTTCTGCGATTATCTCTCTCACTACTTGTTCTTCCCCTTTCCATTTTTATTCCCTTCTGGTATTTCTATAATTTAGTGATTATTTTTCTTGTCTTTGTTTATTACATTTTCTTCCATTGTTTTGACTTTGTTATAAATGCTGATGTATAATTTGTCTTCAAGTTTGCCTCTGTGGTTCTCTGCCTGTATAATACTGCTACTATGGTTGCTTACATGCTCATTAATTTCTTCAATTCACTTTGTATGGACTCACTCTTCTGAAAGAGCTCTTCAAGTTGTTTGAATTTGTTCATCTCTATATTGTTTAATTTCATGGGCTAGCTCCTCCTTGATTTTCATTGCTAAAACATTAAGTGTTGATTTTAGGTCATAATTCACAAGGCTGTTATTTGTGGGGGTTGGGAAATTTGCCTAGGTATATTTCCATATTTCCAATTGCTATTATCCTCCACAGTTTCCCCTTTGTTCTTTACACTTAGTGGATTGGAACAGTGGGGATGTGGCATTGTCTGTTTCAGCTTTCCCATTATTAATGAAAATGATCTATTGAATTGATTACATATATAAAAGGTGGATAGAAGTATATCTACCTTGTAGGTTATTTTCCTAAACATGTGAAGATATCTAAGTAGGATAGGAATAATTGCCAACTAATTAAGTGGTTTGATTGACTGATTTTTAAGACTATATTTTCTGAAATAAAAAGTGCTAGAGCCAATCTGCCTGGAAATATTGAATATAAATTAAAATGTCTTTGCAAGAACATATTAGTGCCTTTGCAGTTTGAAAAGAGGACAGCAGAAGGTAGGTGTCATATCTGGCAATGGATGAGGGAAGAGCTTGGGGGAAGAGATTGGCAGTAACTCTGGTGGCTGGGAGGGTCCTGGTTTATATGAGGGACCAAAAACTCCCTCCCTTGGAAGACACACCTGAGAAGGATGGCAAATGTATGGGTGTCAGGACGGGTGGCAGGCTGAGGCAAGAGTTTGGGGAAGAGATTGTGGTGACACTCATGGCAGAGATAGTTCTGATTGATACCAAAGGCCAAAAAGTTCCTTTTGGAATTTCTGGGAATCCACGGCTGCCTAGTGGGGCTGACTGCGAAACACTGTGAGTCCTGTTCTTGTGTTTATTTGTTCTCTCCTGTTGTCCAGACCTTGTGGGAGTGGGCTGAATCGGCTCCAAAAAAACTTGCTCTCCCAGAGGTCCATTCTAGGGCAGAACGCCCAGGAACACCTCATTAACCTGAAAACTGGCAAGAAGCGAGTACTTTGCAAAAGCCAGGTCCCCTGCTTGTGACATCAGGCTGGGAATTTCTGCGAACCCACGGCTGCCTAGTGGGGCTGACAGCAAAACACTGTGAGTCCTGTCTTTGTGTTTATTTGTTCTCTCCTGTCGTCCTGACCTCATGGGAGTGGACTGAAAAGAGGCTGCAGAAGAGCACTTTGGCTCCGCTTTGCTACGTAGCCATGCGCTCTTTCTAAGGAAAGAACATCATCACAACAAGAAGAGAAAAAAATCAAACTAAGGATTGTGCTGGATCACTGAAGCCCAGCATTTCTATCTGGACTCTCTTCTCTGCTGTGTGCCTAGGCCCAAGATTTAATCCTTTGAGAGGCCTCATCCACAGAGGACTCCACTCCCTTGTAGGCTAATCGAAACACCCGGAAAGGCTAGAACCACAGGTGTCTGGCTGAGCACATCATCTACCCAAATGAATACCACTGCAACACGTAGAAAAACACACAATACTAGTGTGAAAATGGGGAAACAATGCAGTTCAACGTCAGACATAGAGAGTGAAGATAACAATTCTGATGACCAGATAATGACCAACAAACTAATCAATCTCTCAGATAAGAACTTTAGAAAAGCAATATGGAAGATGCTGAAAGAACTCAAAGAAACCATGGACCGAGTTGAACAGAACACTAATAAGAACCAAGAAAATATGATGACAGAAATCGCAAAACTCCAAACTGAAATAACATGTCAACTAACAAGCCTGAAAAACTCAGTAAATGAATTGAATGGTAAAATGGATGATCTCAACACAACGGTAGAAGAAGCAGAGAATAGAATTGGTGCTGTGGAAGATGAGATAAATAAAAACTCCATACAGCAGGAGAGATTGGAAAAAAACTTAAAACAAATGAGCAGACAATGGAAAAAAAAGTCAAAGAATGGGAACAGATGAAAATAGAAGTCTATGATAAGATCAACAGAAACAACTTAAGAATCATTGGAATCCCAGAGATACAGGAAGAAAATTTCCAGGAAGAATCAATGGTCAACAACATCTTTAAAGAGAAACTTCCAGAACTAAAGAATATATGTGATCAAATCTTGCATGCCTGAAGAGTACCAACCAAAAGAAACCCCAGAAAAAATACCGCAAGACAAATCCTAGTCACAATGACGAATGCCACAGATAGAGATATAATTCTGCAAACAGCAAGATCAAAAAAGAAAATTGCATTCAAGGGAGCATCCTTGAGAGTTACAGCAGACCTGTCACCTGAAACACTCAAGGTCAGAAAGCAGTGGTGGGATATTGTGACAAGACTGAATGAAATTAATGCTTCACCTAGAATATTGTACCCAGCAAAGTTCACTTTCCGGTTTGACTGAAGAATACATGGTTTCACAAATAAAAAAAACAGCTCAGAAACTTTACAGATTCAAATCCACACTGAAGAGAAAAACTGAAAGACCTAATTTAAGACAAGACTAACCAAAAGACACACCAACTTTCGATATAAAGATGGCATCAAATCCCAGGACAATTCTTTCTCTCAATGTCAATGGACTAAATGCACCAGTTAAGAGACACAGAGTGGCTAACTGAATCAAAAAACTCAATCCAACTTTTTGCTGTTTACAAGAAATGCACCTGAATAGTCAGAACAAACATAGACTCAAAATAAAAGGCTGGAGGAAAATTATTCAAGCAAACAACACCCATAAAGAAGCTGGAGTGGCAATACTAATATCAGATAATGCAAACTTTATACTCAGGAAGGTAGTAAGGGACAAATATGGACATTATATACTAATCAAGCGGTATGTAGTGTAGGAAGAAATCACGCTTCTAAATATATATGCACAGAATGAGGGTCCAGCAAAATATTAACAATTGTTGACAAAGCTGAAAGATAACATCAAGAACAACACAATAATCGTGGGGGATCTCAACACAGCTTTGTCAAAAATGGATAGGTCAACCAAACTGAAGCCCAACATGAATATACTGGACCTGAGGAGAGAAATGGAAAAAAGAGGCCTAGTGGATATATACAGGACACTCCATCCCCAGAAACCTGGATACACATTCTTCTCCAATTTAGATGGGACATTCTCCAAGATAGACTACATGCTGGCACATAAAACATATCTTCATAATATCAAGAGGATAGAATTTTTGCAGGCTACCTTTGCGGACCACAAGGCTCTGAAATTATTTGTGAACTCCAAAGGAACAAAGAAGAAAAGCTCTAACACATGGAAGTTAATCAGCCTCATACTGAATAACCAGTGGTTCCGAGATGAAATCAAAAAGGAAATCAAAAGATTTCTGGAAACAAATGATAATGAAGACACAAACTATCAGAACTTATGGACACAGCAAAAGCATTACTAGAGGAAAATTTATAGCCTTGCAAGCACACATCAGGAAGGAAGAAGGGGCATACCTGAGTAGCTTAATGACACAGCTTATAGAACTAGAAAGTGCTTAACAAAAGGACCCAAAAATAGGGATGCAGAAGGAAATAACGAAGCTGAGAGCAGAAATCAATGAAGTGGAAACCCAAAAAACAATCCGAAAGATCAACGAAAGCAGAAGCTGGTTCTTTTAAAAAATAAACAAGATTGATAGACAACTGGCAAAACTAACAAAGAAAGAGAGAGAGAGAATCTTGATAACTCGTATTAGGAATGAAAAAGGAGAGATCACGACTGATATGACAGAGATTCTAAGGGAATCAGAAACTACTTTGAGAAGCTCTACGCCACTAAAAATGAGAATGTGGAAGAAATGGATAAATTCTTGAACTCTTACAATCTTCCACGGTTAAAGTAAGAGGATGTAGCATACCTAAACACCCCCAACACTTGATGAAATTATAACGGCAATCAAATGTCTGCCCAAAAACAAAAGCCCAGGCCCAGAATGATTCACTAATGCATTCTTTCAAACATTCCAGGAGAAACTAGTACCAATCCTGGCAAGACTCTTTCATGAAATTGAAAAAATGAAACACTTCGTTTTTGAAGCCAACATCACCTTGATACCTAAACCAGACAGAGATGCAACAAAAAAAGAAATTACAGACCAATATCGCTGATGAATGCAGATGCAAAGATCCTCAACAAAATTCTGGCAAATGGAATACAATGCCTCATTAAGAAGATCATCCACTATGATCAAGTAGGTGTCATCCCAGGAATGCAGGGATGGTTTAATATCCATAAATCTATCAACATAATACACAACATCAACAACAAGAAAAATAAAAATCACATGATCATATCAATAGATGCAGAGAAAGCATTTGATAAGGTTCAACACCCATTCTTGATCAAAATTCTCAGCAAGCTGGGAATGGAAGGAACCTTTCTCAATATTGTTAAGGCCATCTACCATAAGCCAGTGCCAAATATTATCCTCAATGGAGAAAAACTAAAAGCCTTCCCCCTAAATTCTGGCACAAGACAAGGCTGTCCTCTCTCACCATTCCTATTCAACATAGCACTGGAAGTTCTCCCTATAGTGATTAGGCAAGAAAAGATATCAAGGGAATACAGATCAGAAAGGAAGAAGTCAAGCTCAAACTTTTTGCAGATGACATGATACTCTACTTAGAAAACCCTAAAGACTCCACCAAAAAGCTCCTAGAAGCAATAGAATCATATAGCAAGGTGGCAGGCTACAAAATCAAACACACAGAAATCAATGACCTTTCTATACACCAATAGTAATAAGGAAGAAATGGACATCAAGAAAACAACCCCATTCACAATAGTGCCACACAAACTCAAATATCTTGGAATCAACTTGACTAAAAATGTGAAGGACCTATACAAATAAAACTATAAAACTCTGCTCCAGGAAATAAGAGAGGATGTGTGGAAATGGAAACACATACCCTGCTCATGGATTGTCAGGATTAACATCATCAAAATGGCAATACTACCCAAGGCATTATACAGATTTAATTCGATCCCTCTAAAGATCCCCACGACATTCTTCAAAGAAGTGGATCAGGCACTTTTGAAATTCATTTGGAACAATAAACACCCTAAAATAGCGAAAGCAATCATTGGGAAAAAGAACATGGGAGGAATTACTTTCCCCAATTTCAAACTTTATTACAAAGCAATAGTGATCAAAACAGCATGGTATTGGAATCAGGACAGGCCCTCAGATCAGTGGAATAGGTTGAATACTCAGAAAGTGTTCCCCAGACATACTGTCACCTAATTTTTGATAAAGGAGCAAGAAATCCTAAATGGAGCAAAGAAAGCCACTTCAACAAGTGGTGCTGGAACAACTGGCTAGGCACTTGCAAAAAATTGAACTTAGACTCCCAGCTAACATCATGTATGAAAATGAAATCCAAATGGATGAAAGACCTTGATATCTACCTGAAACCATAAAATACATAGAAGAACACGGAGGCAAAACACTCCAGGACATTGAGACTACAAGCATATTCAAGGAGGAAAATGCACCCTCTAAGCAGGTGAAAGGAGATATTAACAGATGGGAATATATTAAGCTGAGAAGCTTCTGCACCTCAAAGCAAATAGCACCCAGGATACAAGAGCCTCCCACTGAGTGGGAGAAACTATTCACCCAATACCCATCAGATACGGGGTTAATCTCCAAAATATACAAAGCGCTGACAGAACTTTACAAGAAAAATACATCTAATCCCATCAAAAAATGGGGAGAAGAAATGGACAGACACTTTGACAAGGAAGAAATACAAATGTCCAAAAGACACATGAAAAAATGCTCCACATCACTAATCATCAGGGAGATGCAAATCAAAACAACTATGAGGTACCATCTCACACCACAGAGAATGGCACACATCACAAAGAACGAGAACAAACAGTGTTGGCGGGGATGTGGAGAGAAAGGAACTCTTATCCACTGCTGGTGGGAATGCCATGTAGTTCAACCTTTATGGAATGCGATATGGAGATTCCTCCAGAAACTGGAATTTGAGTTCTTATACGATCCAGCTATACCACTCCTAGGAATATACCCTCGGAACACAAAAATACAATACAAAATCCCCTTCCTTACACCTATATTCATTGCAGCACTATTTACCATAGCACGACTCTGGAAACAATCTAGATGCCCTTCAACAGACGAATGGCTAAAGAAACTGTGGTACATATACACAATGGAATATTAGGCAGCTGTCAGAAGGGATGAAGTCAAAAAATTTTCCTACACATCGAAGTACATGGAATCTATCATGCTGAGTGAAATAAGTCAGAGAAAGAGAGAAAAATGCAGAATGGTATCACTCATCTTTGGGTGTTAAGAAAAATGAAAGACATTCTTGCAATAATAATAATTTTCAGACACAAAAGAGAAAAGAGCTGGAAGCTCCAGCTCACCTTATAAAGCTCACCACAAAGAGTCATAAGTTTAGTTAGAGAAATAACTACAGTTTGAACTGTCCTAATAATGAGAATGTATGAGGGAGTTATAGAGCCTGTCTAGAGTACAGGGGGGAGGGTGGGGAAGAGGGAAATTTGGGACAATGTTAATAGGAACGTTGCGCTGGTGATGGGTCTTGTTCTTTACATGACTGAAACCCAAACACAATTATGTATGTAATCAAGGTGTTTAAATAAAATTAAAAAAAAATGTTCCTCTCTTGAAAGATATGACTGGGATGGGAAGCAGATGGGTGTGTGTCAGGACAGGCTAAGAGAAGAGCTTGGGGAAGATCTCAGTTCTTATTTTTGTGAAAGTATTTCTTTTCTTTTTTTTTTGGGGGGGTCACACCTGGCAGTGCTCAGGGGTTACTCCTGGCTCCATGCTCAGAAATCGCTCCTGGCAGGCACGGGGGACCATATGGGGCACCGGGATTCGAACCGATGACCTTTTGCATGAAAGGCAAACGCCTTACCTCCATACTATCTCCCGGGCCCTGAAAGTATTTCTTATTCCCTTTTATCACTGCTGCTTATATTTAAATATTATTCTTTACCTTATTTGTTTACTAAATCTGGTGAATAACTTGACAATAACTTCCTCATTTAATTTATTATTAATGCTAAAGATGGGGGCCAGAGAGATATCATGGAGTTAGTGCGTTTGCCTTGCATGCAGAAAGATTGTGGTTCGAATCCCGGCATCCCATATATTTACCTGAGCCTACCAGGAGAGATTTCTGAGCATAGAGCCAGTAGTATCTCCTGAGTGCTGCTGGTGTGACCACCCCCCCCCCCAAAAAAAAACGAACAAAGCTAATGATGATATGATGTATACTCCCTCAACTCAGGCTTCTTACAGTATTTTAAGATTTATGGGACTATGCACATAATATAGCAGGAAGAGATACTTGCACTCTACCGACCAACTAAATCAGTACCTCATTTGGTCCCATGAGTCCCTCCAGAAGTGATCTATGAGCATGGAGTCATAAGGAATGCCTGAAAACTGTTGACTGTGTCCTCCCCAATTAAATGTTACTTTATGAAATTCTTTTTTTGTGATGTATATGACCCATCACTGCTCAGAGTTTACTCCTGGCTCTGTTCTTATAGATTATTTCTGGTAGACTTCGGGGGCCATATGTACTACAAGGAATAGAACCCAGGTTAGCTACATGCTAGGCAAGGGTTACTCCTGGCTCCATGCTCAGAAATTGCTCCTGGCAGGCACGGGGGACCATATGGGGCACCGGGATTCGAACCGATGACCTTTTGCATGAAAGGCAAATGCCTTACCTCCATCCTGTACTATCACATTTACTCATGGTTAATAAAATTTTTAATGACCTTATATTTTTTCTTAAAAATGCACATGCATATATATTACTGTGTGTCTATATTTCTTTCCTGAACATGTTTCTTATCAATTACTCAAGTAACAACTCTTTGTTACATGAAGTACCTTATGTAGGGCTATAGATATATTATTGTGTAAGCAGTTCTGAGAAATTACCAATCCACTGTTAATCTGCTATACTCAGCTATCTCTAGACAGTGATCTTTTTTTTTTGGTTTTTGAGTCACACCCGGCAGTGCTCAGGGGTTACTCCTGGCTCCATGCTCAGAAATTGCTCCTGGGAGGCACGTGAGGCCATATGGGGCACCGGGATTCGAACCAATGACCTTTTGCATGAAAAGCAAACGCCTTACTTCCATGCTATCTCCCGGGCCCCAGTGATCTTATTTCTAATAGACCCCCTATACCTCTGAACCTAGAATCTAGGCAGTGTATAACTCCTTTATTTAATTGGCCTAATCCATTTTACAGTTTTCAGCTCTGGAGTGTTCCAAATTTAGTGGCCAATGATGTGTGAAGTCATCAAAAGTCTCTTAATTTTCTCCCTGAATGAACCTGGCACTCGAAAGTTTATAGATATTAATGACAGTTTTGTAAACTACTAAACTGAGCTTTCTTGGCATAAGAGATCTCCAGAGGACAAAGTATTTTGAGTTCTGCATACTAAGATCCCTTTACACTCATCCTTCACTCCTTTATTCAGTACTTTTATACACATAAACTTTCTGGAGCTTAGATATAAGATGAGAACTTTGAAATAACTGATTTGTTTGAAAGGGTAAGAAAAAGACCCACTAAAATTAAGTTTAGATAAAGACAAGGGTATCAGTAAATATCTAATAATTACCAAGCCCTGATATCAACCAACCATAAAATGTTTTGCATGTAAAAACTAGAAAGGAGGGTTGCAACAAAAAGACAATGGGTAGGACATTTGTCTTGCATGTGATTGACCTGGTTTTGAAACCAAGCACTGCATATTATTCCTCAAACTTGCCAGAATGACCCCTGAACAAAGATGAGTATGGCTCCAAAACAAAACAAAACAAAACAAAACAAACAAGAACACCTGAAGACTACTTCTGTTTCTCTCCATTTTTTTTGTTTTTGTTTTGTTTTGTTTTGTTTTTAGGTCACACCCGGCAGTGCTTAGGGGTTACTCCTGGCTCCATGCTCAGAAATTGCTCCTGGCAGGCACGGGGGACCATATGGGGCACCGGGATTCGAACCGATGACCTTTTGCATGAAAGGCAAATGCCTTACCTCCATGCTATCTCCCGGGCCCCTGTTTCTCTCCTAATTTTGAAGTTGCTAAAACATTGAGAGAACTAAGGTTTGTAGAATGGGGCCAGGTACATTGTGTTTGTGAGGTACACTTGAAATTATAATGGACAATTTACATATATTTAATAGGTGTTTTGTCTGTGCTAATATATACAAGCTCAGCATTAGAAATGGGTTTTAAAAGTAACAAGGCAAAAATAAATTTCATTTTCATTTATGCATGTGCCTAGATTAATAATGCTACATGTAATAAATGGAATGAAAATTCCTTGTACATAAATTTTTACTCCCCATATCTTTTCTATTTTGAATACCGATTTCGTCTTCTATTATACTTGTCATTTATTTCATTTTTTCCATATTAGCATACACAGCCATACACAAACACAAATAAGAACAGAAACTGCTTCATAAATTATGATGACCTCTGGAGATCTTTTGATATTGACATCAACACTTAGAATCACTGAACACTTCTTTTCTATAGTAATAAAATTGCCTATTGTAAAACACAGTAAAAGGTAATACTGTCAGACCAGCGGTATTAGATCACTGTTTTGTTACTTTAAAAGAGGTCAAAACATGGTGATAAAACAAGGGCTTTTATTTTATTATCCTATATATGGATATGAGAGTGGTTATTTTTAAAATTTTATTAATTTTGTTTTTGGGTCACACCTGGTGGTGCTCAGGGACTACTCCTAGCTCTGTGCTCAGAATCGCTCCTGGCAGGCCACGAGGACCATATGGGATGCTGGAATTTGAACCACTGTCCATCCTGGATCTGCTGCACACAAGGCAAATGCCCTACTGCTTTGCTATCTAATTAATTTTTTAGAGTGTTCTACATTACAAAGTATTTGAGGTATTTAACTTCTTTCTTATTTCACTGCCTTCTACTTTATCATCCCATATATGTGGTGGCTCAGTACATGCCAAAAGGTGCCCAGGTTGCACCTCTCTGTCTAGTTACAAAATGGAAATGCAGGTGTATTAGTCCAGCCCAGCAGCAATAAAAATACTACAGAATATTTTTATTATTTTAGTACTTTCAAGTATAATAGTACCTGATATTTTACAGTTTTTCTTTTAAATTTTTATTTCTTTATTTAAATATTGTACTTTACATAGTTGCTAATAATACATTTGTCCCTTCCATTCCATATTCAACACTAATCCTACCTAGAATCATTCTCACCACCTTTGTCCCCAGATATATCCAGTTGGCAGGCACTGAATACTTTATTTTATATTGCTTGTTTACAGCTAAGTGGAAGTGAAATTATTTAAAAATTATATAAAAGGAAAATTTTGAAATTTATTATATATTACAATGAGGACATTAAGCTACTATTTAAAGGTTAACCAGGGTATTTGCTGCTAGTCACTCATTCTGTTATTTATTTTATTTGATAGTTGTCTATGCAGAGATCAGTGATAAAACTGTGGAGTTGGGCCATTCATAAGATGGCAATTGTATGTTGTAACTACAGTTGCTGAAGGAGTGACCGGGAAGGGACTTGAACCACCCCTCCAATTTTCATCTGCAAGTCTGGTGTACCCATGATTTTTTTCAGCTCAGTTGACATCTCTTTGAGAATAAAGTCTATGGAGCTGGCAGAGAGTTGACATGGCAGAGGCTGTGGGGTGTGATTATAGCTGGGTGTGATTATGGCTGCTTATAGATACTTTAAAAATGGGAGAAGGGGGAATTTGTGGCTCTTTATGGTGCAAGGTGCATAGGAAAGGATTAGCTTTTAATTTTTTAAGAAATAAATATATAAGAGAGGTTTATTGAATACAGTAAATAAATATACAACGAGTCTTGTCCTCTCCCCCTCCACAGTGGAATCAATCATTTCTCTACAATATAAGAAAGCCCGCGATATTTCCCAGATCTTCTAGAATAAGTTAAACTCTACTCAAGATCCAAGAAATATTTTAATGTTCACTAATTCTGTGATGCAAGGTATTTTTTTCATCCTATATTCTGCTTCATCTCATAACACACACTGACAAATACATTCTTTCTGACACTCTCCTATTCAATATCCTCTTACAAAATTTTACTCTGTATAAAATAATTTGTCTCTTTCCTATAAATATTTCCATGAAGGAAAATTCAATTCTCCCAACACAACTTTTTTGACTTTTCTGAAAATAGGCCCCAGAAAGTTATTTGATTCATATCACCCCTTTATCCATATTTTCAGGTAGTGTTTCCATAGACATATTAGCTTCCTCTTTGTTCCTCAATTTCTCTGCCTACTGCCAAGATATTGAGCATCGAAATGTCAATGGGAGTTTGTGCAAAAACCAAGATCACTAATTAAAAAAGACTGACTACAACAACCGAGACTGAGAAGAACTTATCCTGGGACCATAAAGAAAGATTCTATCCTAGGCTTTATTCTAGGATCTGTGCAAAAACCAAGATCTCTAATTATAGAGAACTGACTTTGACAATCACAACTAAGCAGAATGTTTCCTGTCATCACAAAGATAGATCTTGAGGTTTGACAACTAATATGATAAGAACCTGTAGTCAGTCTCATGACAGTATGCTCCAAGAGCGGAGACACTCAGTATCTCTTAGGCCAGGGGAATTTCCTTTCCAATTTCTACAATATTCCAATATTTACTGAGCCTATGCAAAAAGCAAAACAAACAACAACAATCTATGTATGTATGTATGTATGTATGTATGTATGTATGTATGTATGTATGTATCTATCTATCTATCTATCTATCTATCTATCTATCTATCTATCTATCTATCTATCTGTTTTTGAGTCACATCTGGCAGTGCTCAGAAGTTACTCCTGACTCAGAAATCACTCCTGGCAGGCTTGGGGAACCATATAGGTTGCCAGAATTCGAACCACTGTCCTGCATGCAAAGCAAATGGCCTATAGTCATACCTTTTAATTTATTTTTTCTTTATTTTTCTTTCTTTCTTCCTTGAATTTTATTTATATTTATAACTTCTAGAGAGGAGCTTCTGCCCACTATTTTTTTTACAGAACTGTAGAACATGAATCATCTTGTTATGCTATGTGTTCCTACAAACTGAGGGAAAAAAATTCGATGGGACCCAGGGGACAAGTGGTCTCAGGAGCACTAATTGGAAATAAATGGTCAAACCTAAATACCCAATCGAAGTCAATGACAACAGAATCAAGAGATCTAAACAGAAACAAACTACACACAAAAGGGACATGTTACACTATCAGCCCCGGGGGCCATGGGTGGAGGCATGGAGGCATGCTGGGAACTATGGCAGAGAGAAGTGGACAATAGTGGTGAGAATGTCCCTAATTCACTATGTACCTGGAAAACAACTGTGAAAGATTTGTAATTCATACTGGTTTCCATAAAAATTATATATATTAAAAAGAATAATCATGGTCAGTGATATATGGGGATTACACTGTTTCTATGGAAACATCACTATGGAAACATGATTTTCCAATAGAAAGTGATAGAGTCTTATTCTGTCCACATGAACTCCTCCATTTGTTTAATAAACACATTTCTAGAAAATATTATTAAAGGTTATCACTTAGATTGTGATGAATTTACTACATATATACATATATATATATATATATATATGAAATTTATGACTTTTCTGTGGACATAGTTGCAGGAACTAGACAATCAAAAAACAGAATAGCTTCACTATTTTAAACAAGTGTTTGATTTTTTTTTATTACACATGCCACTGGAATCATTATGATTTATAAGGGGTTACAAACTAGTGTCTCCAGAAGAAGGTCATCATTATTAGCTAGTTAAGGTCCCAACCAATATCAGAAAAATCTATTTTTTATATCTTGAAAATTGACTTCAAGTTGCTTAAGTGAAAAGTCAATTATTTGAAAAATAATGAAATTGTAAGTCAGAGAATAATTTTCGCCCTTATGAGTATCAGTCATTGTCACTGATAACTGTTCAATAAAACTGAAATAAAATGCTTGCCATTTGGTGGAATGATTAAAAAACTAGTAACATTTTTCAAGTCATCTTCAGAAGTAAAGAAATTTTCCATAAATAGCACCAGAGCAGTAGAATAAAAATATGAGAATACAGTTATAATTCTCTTCTTCCAGGTCATGTAAGTTTTATTTTACATGTGATTAAAATATAAAAAATAGCTTTCTGTTTCTTCTCTGCTGACCAGGCCAACAAACATCTAAGACTGCAAATGCCCTGGGACCCACCCTCGGTAAGAAGGACCCGCCCAACACACGTGGGGAAAACCTGCCTGGTGATTGGGAGCCCAGAGACTTTTAAAGACGCCAACCATG
>PVKC010016515.1:0-20746 GCA_004027635.1 Crocidura indochinensis
ATCCGGTAAGAAGGCCCTACCTGACCCATATGGGGCCAATCAAGCCGGGCAATTGGGCACCCAGAGACTTTAAAACAACACCACCCAGGCGCTCTACCTCTTTTCTGATTCTTTTCTGCCAAACCGGCTCTGAACAACAAGGAAACTCTCCGTGACCTTGTAACCCCTGAATTCCATTACTGTACATTGAAAAGCAAAAAAAAAAAAAAAAGATATATTATGTATTACATTCTGGGAACGCGATGGACAAAGTAATTGTACCTGGGTTCTGTTTTATTTTTCTTAATGTTCTCATAAGTTTAAGGCATATTTGTTTTCTTAATGTTCTTTGGCTGAAAGTTCAAAGTTAAGATATCAGCAAGGAGACTTCTGAGAATTCTACTTATGGGTGATTGTCCTTCCACTGTAAATTGACCTTGTCCTCTTTGCATCTTTGTTCTCATAATTAAAAATAAAAAAATTTTTTAAAAAAAGTAGTTTTAGAACCTTTCCAGACATCTTTTATTTCTGTTCTCCAAGAATGATTGACGACTTAGTGTGTGTAGGGGTGATATTAACTTGTCTTTGCTGGAGATACATATTTAATCTGAGTCTATTGACAAGTTTGTCCAAACACTCTTTGAAATCCCTTGGAAAAAAGGGGGAGGTGGGATAGGAAAATGGTTTATAGAGAGAAATGGTTAGTGGATAGGGTGCTTGTTTTGCATGCAGCAAACTTGGATTCAAGATCCAGAATCCTATAAAATTCAACACTCCCCAAAAGCATTGATCCCTATGTGCCTAGCCAGGAGTAAGAACTGAGTACTGCTGGGTGTGATGCCAAAGAAACAAGAAAAGAAGGAATGAAGACCAAGAAAAAAAGAGTCAGTTTTCTGAAGCTCTATCATACTCCAACAACGAGCTCTATGGAACCTAAGAATCTTACATTTAATCAAAACATCTAGATATTAAAGATATATTTGTTAAGTTCAGTGAGAAGACAAGTTATTCAATAGTTTATTAGTCCATTTAATGATTTTAATATACAAATTTATAAATATATATAATATTTAGCAATACATAGAGGTAGCATGTCATTTCTGTTTTTGTTTTAAATTAGAAACCACAAAAATCAGAGATGGGACTATTGATACTATCACATCAACATTTTAATAATTATAATCATTATTATCATTTTATGTCTGAGTAAATTAAGGTCAAATAAAAGTTTAATTTTTTTTATGTAAGTAAAGCATTCTGTAGTGACTAAAAGAGATAGTCAACTGATTCCAAATTCCACACTCATATTTTCTCTGGTGCTCTTTTACAGACTTCAGACTGATTTAAGTCAATAACACTAAAATAAAATCCAGTAAGGATCATCATCTGTAAAGCACAGAGTCAAACTGATGAAAGAAATTCATTTTCAATTTAAAGCAAAAGGGAAGGAAGGAAGCAAGAAAAAAAGGAAGGAGACCGATTAGCATGGAAGAATAGAAATTTGAAAAAGGAAATTGACAGCACAACAATAAAATAGATAATAGTTTAAATTATTTCCTTTTTCTGTGATACTTTTTACTTCATTTAAAATGATAAAAGAAATGACAAAATATTTCAATCCTGAATCCTTTGTGCTCTCTATATCCAGTTCTTTGCTGTCTCTGCAGTTTGACATTGCCAAACAACATAAATCACTGTGCAAACCAAATCATTAAAGTTGCCAGGTGTTCAATTTTGACTCAGACAGTCTGGTATTTGAGTTTTCTGCTGAGGAACAAATAGAGAAAATACCAATGATTTTTAATTAAGTTTTGTTATTATCATGTAAAGATGAGCCTACAGAAGAACATTCTCAACCACCTCTCCAGGCAGTACTTGAGGCTTTCCACTTAGATATCTGCCTATCTAGGCCAGGCTGTCTCCCAATCAAGTGCAAAGCAAGCTGATGAGCTTGGCTCAGAACTCATATTGGCACCTTCTACTTTTTGGCAAAGCCCCACGCAACTGTGCTAGAACATTTTCTTGTATGGCTACTGCCAAAGCTCCCACAGCAATTGGCAGAGCTCCCTAAGTATATTTAAATAATAATAATAAAACACAAAATAAATACTGAGAAAGACATGGAACCAAAGCAAGTAAATGAACCGGTGAATAAGAGAGTCACATGATTTAGGCATATCTTTAAGGTCTAATCAGAGCACTGAATAGGTGAAAAGTAAAACTTGTCATATCATTATTTATTTACAAAAAATATTTTTCTCAAGAAAAATTTTCTGTAGATCTCATTGAAATTTTGCTGCAATAGTATCATGTTCATTTGGGTTGGGAATCTACAATAAAGTCTAGAGAATCTTACATTTAGAAGAAATAGGAGTACATGTAATACACATAAACTTTCAGAATTGGTAATAAGTGAACAACTGAATATCATTCACATTAGTTTTACAAAATTTGGTAAATATATAGATGATAAAATTATTGGAATAGAAACTTGTAGCATGCTATATTTTATTATAATTAGAGTTTTTTCCTCTTTTTTAACTCATGCTTTACTGAGAAAACAGTGCTTCAGTGAGTTGGAAGAGAGACAAGTTTACCTTGTTCTTCCACAAGGCATTTAGAAATGTATAAGTACTATTTTAGTTGAAAGATAGAACTGACAAAAATGTCTGAGTCATTTGCAATAGATGGAGCAGTCTCTTAAATAAATTATTTGGTCTGAAATGTTCAGTGTGGAAACTGAAAAAGCAGGTATGCTCTACATATCTTTGAAATATGTAATTCTGCTATTGTGGTTGGTTTCACTTAATCATTAATGATTCCATAGGTTTACTGAATGGTGTCTCAAGAGATCCTGAGGGCAATGGAAGAAATAATAAGAAAATGTTCTTCTGAGATCTTTTTGGTAAGCAAGTTTGTTCTTAGCCTCCATTAGAAACCCTATTTCCAACAAATATCAGAAGCAATATTGGAGAGGGTCTATTAAAGGTAAGGCCACTGTGCTTCAGGGTGAATGAAGAAGTCAATAGAGCAGCCTTTTCTGTGGCAGAGAGAGAGACACTAGTCCAGCCTCACACTGATAATTCTATCCCTGAGTTGATTCACTGTACAATATTTATTAAAAATCTAGTATGTTTCAGGCACTTCACATGAAGAGTGACTCTACCATAGATAACACCATGTAACTTGGCTAAAACCCATAGGACTTTTATTCTTAATTCCAGAAAAGCAGTCTATTTCAAATATATGGGGCTTTTTTGTTAGCTTGTTCCTTAGCCCACAAATAACATATTGACACCTGAGAATAAATCTGGTTTGTAGACATATTTTATATTTTGAATAAAAATTAAAATATGATTTTTTTTGTATATGAGTATGGATATATGGAATATAAAGGCAGAAACTTGCTCTAGTTTAAAGGCTTCTTTAGTGACTCTAATTAGTGCTAGGTGCTTTTTATACCACCAAAATTTAAAAATTAGATAACATACAATTTTGCTATTTGAGGTTGCTCCAGAAAGACTACAGTCTAGCAATATAAGGAATATGAAACATGACTACATAGTATATAATCCATTTACCACATGGCACAGTGCCTATTATATCCTAAAAGAAAAGTGGGTGCCAGTGTGTTAATGGACTAGACAGGATGGTTCATTTGGGAAGTGAAAAGTGGTGAGAAAGTAAAGGAGCAATCGCCAGTATAGGAATGTAGTTTGGGGTTCAACACCAGCATGTGTAGTGTTAAGTATGTAAAGGCTTTTTCTAAAGTGTTTTCTCAAATATTTTTTCACATAACAGATTAAAGGAAAATATTGTCAAATAAAACTCTAGCCCCATTGGTCAAAGCTAGACCCAAAGACATTGATTCTGTCTTTTATTTAATTAGACCAACCTGCTTATGATTCTATTTCAATTTGGTGATTGAAGGAGTCTGTGGAATATGAAATCGGGTGTGAGGTTCTGGTATATCAGGATGTACCATCGGAAATTGGTCCAAGATATATATGTATGTGTGTATATATATATATAGATATTTATATATGCATATATATACTGGTCTGTAATTGTGGCAGGAATTACAATAGTATAACTGCAGTCAAAAGATTTACCTAATTTTACATATAGTATTTCAACTAGTCACTCATTTATGTTTCTTGTCTAGAATTAATCAGAATCACTATAGAAGCTTTTAAACTACTAGCAAATTTCTGCCTTTATATTCCATATATCCATACTCATACATACAAAAATAAATTTATATCTCATATAGCTATCTTCTCTGAGCTTAAAAATAAATCTTATCAATACTTTAAGACTAGAGTGGCAAACTGGCCCTTAAATGGTCATAAATAGTGTAAAGGATATGGTATATGTAGACGACACAGTGTATATTTTTTAATTTTTGGTTTCCGGCTTTGCACAAGTTTCCCAGCTTGTTCAAGGAATCTTGCCTGGTAGGTTTGGAGGACCATATGTGATACACTGGATCAAACTAGATCAGCCATATGGAAGACAAGTGTCCTAATCACTGTACTGCTTGCTGCTCAATCCCCTGCATTAAAATATCAACCATCCATAGAAATTAACTTTTAATATTATAATGCAAATATAATAAGTTCTTGTCTTAGTGTAAATATATACCTACACATGTAAAGATAAACAAACATATTTTAAAACATAGGCACATACTAGAAATAAAACTTCTCTGAATCCAATTTCCTCATCAGGAAAGCAAGGAAAATAGTAACTCCAAATTTATACAAAATATATCACACAGGTCTTCCATACACAAAAATATAGCAAACCTAAATTCTATAAAAGATATAAAATTAAACTCTGTAAGTTTTCAAGTTGAAATAATACAGAGTAATTTTCACTAACAAAAAATTACTGGAGTAAAGTGAGTAGGGCACGTGCTTTGCATTTGGTTGACCCAGGTCAATCTCTGGTCAGTGAAAGCAGTGTTCACTAAGCACATAACCAGAAGTAAGTCCTGTACATGCCTGGGGTGCCCCCCGAAACAAGCTTTTCAGTTAATGCATCCATATTTAATGGAAAATACCAAACATACAAACAAGCAGGCATAGCTTACCACTAGAAAATTGACACACTTTAAAGTTAAGCATATCATTTTCCATTTGTTTAGGATGTATATTTTTGTTTAGCTATGAGTGAGAATTGTTCTCTTGAAAAATAATAGTAAGTCAAACCTACATGTTTGCTCTTGGAGAAAAATAAGGATTCCTTGCAAGTTCTGGGAGGTTGATAACGTTAGATCTCATTTCCCTTCAGGGAAAAACAATTGCTTTATTGGTGGAAATACTTTTTCAACAAAATGCCTATAGAACTAAATCTGTTAAAACCTGTTCAATATTCTTTTCCCATGCTCATGTCAAATTGTAAAATATTTTTGTGGGTTGGTTGTTTCCATGGAAAACAAAAAAGACTGTAGAACTATGAACAAAGTTAGCTTGGTATCATTAATTTGTTGATAGAAAAACCTGAAGTTTTAAATAATAAAACTGTTATTTTGAAATATAATATAAAGTATAGTAAGGCTCATAAAATCAGACATAGATATAGATATAGATATAGATATAGATATAGATATAGATATAGATATATTGGTTTTGGGCTCATACCCAGCAGTGCTCAGGGGTTACTCCTGGCTCTAGGCTCAAAAATTGCTCCTGGCAGGATCGGGAGACCATACGGGATGCTGGGATCTGAACCACTGTCCCTCTGCATGCAAGGCAAATATCCTACTTCCATGCTATCTCCCTGGCCCAGACATAGTTTAACAAATGTTTCCATGGGATATTTAATATATTACTACAGCTTGACAAATACAACAAATCACTCATAAATTAGGCATATTCTTAAAAAAATAATAATATCCTCTGTTCCCCCATTTATTTCTGTCTTCTTTCCTCCACCAAACCTTCATCAAACTAAGCCTCCTTTTCTTGTTAAAATACATGGTTTTAAAGTCTTTCCATTTTGATGTCTGAAAAGTCTTTTTCAGGGGGCCGGGCAGTGGCGCTGTAGGTAAGGTGCCTGCCTTCCCTGCGCTAACCTAGGACGGACCTCGGTTCAATCCCCCTGTTCCCCATATGGTCCCCTGTGCCTGCCAGGAGCGACTTCTGAGCAAATAGCCAGGAGTAACCCCTGAGCGTCATCGGGTGTGGCCCAAAAACCAAAAAAAAAAAAAAAAGAAAAAGAAAGAAAAGTCTTTTTCATATAGCATATCAAGTATAAGTTGTAATGATTAAGTAACAACAAAAACAATCATGAATTTTTAAATGCCAATAACTCCTCCAATAAATATTGATTGATTTTAAACTTAGTTATTATAGTTCCTTTCTGTGAACTACAACAAGGTATTATAGGAAAGGAAAATTAAAATAATTGCCACTTGTAACAGATGTCCCCATAGTAGAAGGCCCATGTATAGAGTATCAAGAAAGTACACCACAGTATGCATTTTTATTGACTTCACATACAAATCTATGCTAAAGAGATTATACTGAGTTATGACAACTCTTTTTCAAACCAGCTAAACTTTCCAAATAAGCTAAAAAGTTGATAGTACATAAAATCCACTTGATAGTGAAGAAACCATGGTTCCTGGGCGACAGTGCAGCAGGTAGAGCACTTGACTTGCAAGAAGTGATCTCGAAGTGCACAGAGTAAGCCATAAACATCTCCAGGTAGGAATGCTCCAAACCCCAAAACAAACAAACAATCCTACAGTTCTACAGGTTTAGCTTAAATGCTCCAATAACAATTCTGAGAATGGGCTGGACAGATAGAACAGGGATTAACAGATAGAGGTACAATCTCTGAAGACATTCAGGATAGTCCTTGAAGACTTCAACACCACCAAAAAGACAAAATTCCTGAGATCACAATGTCAAGCAGTACCACAACTTTGGAGCCTCAAAGTGAAGTGTTACAGATTGTCTGAGACCATTCGGAGCACTGCTTAGAAGACCACCTCCCAAATACATGAGGAAAAATCATTGATGTATTCCTTCATGAATTGTATAATGTGTGCTTCAAGTTTAACCTGCTCACTATCCCAGGAGAGAATGCTCTGTCTGGCAGATAAACTCATCAGCCAGGAGTTTGTTGCATCCTGTGAATATGACCCTGAACAAGTTTCCCAAGTTTCTCAGAAATGTTCATGCCTCTTTATGAATCAAATTAGTAAAACAGATTTGTGTTTCAGATTACTGCTGCTCAACAACTCTCTGATGATTTCGAGTTAAAGCTCTTCTTCAAGTGTTCTCTCTTTTTAAAGTTCTATGCTACCTATAGCAAATCTCATGTTTATAGAATGAATCTCAAGACAATTTATATTTAGTGAACTTATAATATCCCAGAATCCTCAGAGATGTGACCAGTTAATTATTGCTTTCTTATTAAAGTGGGAAACTTACAGGTCCAGAAATACAGAAAATATTGTCAATATATTTCAATATATTTGATATATTTTATATATATACTTCAATACATATAAATATATATTTGATATATATCAAAATATATATAGAAAATATATTTGAAAATATATAAATATAGAAAATATTTTCAATATCTGCAGATATTGTTTATTTTCTGAAAACATACTATAGATAACTCCTTAAGATATTCAATATTACTAGTACATTACTATGACTAGACAATTTTGTTGTTGTTGTTGTTTTTTAGGCCACACCCGGTGACGCTCAGGGGTTACTCCTGGCTATTCGCTCATAAGTCACTCCTGGCAGGCACGGGGGACCATATGGGGAACAGGGGGATCGAACCGAGGTCCGTCCTAGGTTAGCGCAGGCAAGGCAGGCACCTTACCTCCACCGCCCGGCCCCCATGACTAGACAATTTTAAGACATATTTATAAATTGTACAAAACATTTTGCTTAGTAATTTCTTTAAAGTGCCATACAGTTAGATATAGCCAACTTCAAATATTGACCATCAATAAAAACCTCACAAATTGATGAGAATTATGAAAATAAAGCCTAGAATCTTTAGAAAACACATCACACCAAAGAAAACTCCGAGGTTTAGCTTGCAGGCTCCAACAACAACAAAAACAAACAAACAAAAAAAGCACATGAGAAATCGGTCTCTTTTGGCTTTTGGCTAAAAACTCTGTGCCTTCTGACAAGGTGGGAGAGCAGAGTCCCTACCATGCTGCCACTGCAGGAGCCAGACTCACAATACACAACACCCAGCATAGGAGAAGCTTTGCTTCTTCATGACCAATTTTAAGAGATACCATGCCAAAAAATTGTCCCAGTTCTACATATCTTGGATAGCACGACCATGCCTACAAATTCCACAATACCAAAAGCCCAATAAAGAAGCAGAACATATTATATGGGAAAGTAACGTAGAAGATCACCAAGTTCAATAAACAAAAACAGCATTCTGTTACTACACAGAAGGATCAACTAGCAACAAACAGCTAAGCAAATCCTCAGACAATGACTTTAATAACACCATTATGAGATATAACAATTCTCACACATTTTCTTTTATTGAAATATATTTTTGATAACACCACTTGCCACTTAGGTGTAGCAAGCATTATAATATTTATATAAAATATAAAAATGCCTGCTAAGGGAGCAGGTTTGGATATGTGAGGGAATAAAAAAGAGAAAAGCCTGAAATGAAATTTTTCTGTGTCTGTGTCTTAAATACTGCAGATTTGCAACTGATATATAATGTGAAGTTATCTATATGAGTAAAAAAACCCTCAATTATCAGTTAATTAGATACAACTTTTTTCATTTTGTATAACAGAGATAATAACAAAGTTGTATACAATAACACACACATACTAATGATCTCTTAATTACTAAAGACATCCATATTTGAGGTATTATTTAAGTATAAATAAAATAAATATCAAACTATAATTATGGGTTAACAAGATGAACCATACAGTGTCCGAAATCACTTCCCATTATGCTTTTATGTGAAATAGAAATATGATTATTTATACCTTTTAATTAAAAAACTACTTTTAGGGACTGAAGTGATAGCAGAGCGTTTGATCTGAGTTTGATCTCTGGCATCTCATATGGTCCCCTGAGTATGCGAGGAAAAATTTCTGAACATAGTTCAAGGAGTAACCCCTGAGAGCTGCCAGGTGTGGCCCAGAAACAAAACAAAGAACTTCTTTTAGATAGTTTGAGGGTTGTAGAAAACAGAAAAAAATAAAGAACAAAAAGAGATTCCATACAAATTTTGTTCCTTCCCGATTACCCTTTTAATTAACATTATCTATTAAATGGTTCATTATATTTCATTTAATGAATAATGAACCAAACTTTATAAGTATACATTAACTAAAAGTTCATAGTTCATAATAGGATGATTTATGAATAAGCTTTGGTAAAAGCATAATATCAAATATCCACCAATATAGTTTAATATTAAATAATTGACTGCACTACATTTTTCTTTTAGATATATATTTACTTTTTTCCTGTCCAATCACCTGTAACTTCTTATATTTGCTGTTATAAAATGTAGTTATCACAACTGTATTTAGTTTTTCTTTCCTATAATTTTGCACTATTGGAATCATACAGTAGTGTTTTCATACTAGACTTTTTCACTAGTAATATACATTTAAGATCCCTCCAAGTTTTTTGACTCAATAACCATTTTATACATACCAATAAGTACTAATAACAGTTGCTTATCCATTTATCCCATTTTAGGATGTTACAGTTGTTTTAATTTTTGGTAATTATAAATGTTGCAAAAATTTTGCATAAGCTTTTAGCGTGGACATAGTTTAGTTATATAAATACCTAGAAGTATGATTGATGTTTGTATACAGATGATATGTTTTTCTTTTTAGAAGTTGTCAAACTGCATTTGATTTAAAGCACTTCATATTAACATCAACCATGGAAGAGTTTCTATTGTTCTATATTTAGCTAATAATTGGTATTATGAATATTTGGACTTTAGACGTTCTAAAAGGTATTTATTAGTATGGTGTGATTCTTTTGCTTACTTTTCAATTCTTTTTTTTTTTTTTTTTTTTTTTTTTGGTTTTTGGGCCACACCCAGTGACGCTCAGGGGTTACTCCTGGCTACTCGCTCAGAAGTTGCTCCTGGCAGGCACGTGGGACCATATGGGAACCGGGGGATCGAACTGTGGTTCGTCCTAGGCAAGGCAGCAGGCACCTTCCCTCCTGCGCCACCTCCTGGCTCCCTACTTTTCAATTCTTTTATGATATAATACTTATCATCTTATCACATACTTGTTTGCTCTATTTTCATATTATATTTTTATTCTGATATTGTGGAAAATTGAATTGGGAGGCTTTTCCTAATGTTATGTTGTAAGAATACTTGGCATTTTTAAATGGAAAACCTTTATTAGATATCTACTTTACAAGTATGACTTTTACTCTGTTGCTTACATAATTCATGTCTTTATAAGTTATTATGAATTTTATCTATAATTTATTTTTATTATTTTATTACCTTTAATACATTATTAGTTATAAGGTATTATATAGGGAATAAATTTCCTAAATTGGCATTTTCAGAAAAATATTTTTAAACTGAAGGAAGTCGCAAAGTATCACATGTTCATGGATTAGAAAATTAATATTGTCTAAATGACCATTCTACCCAAAGTATTACAGAGATTCAATGGAATTCCCATTACATTTTGATAATAATCTTTAGAAATCTAGGACAAATGTACTAAAGTTTTATGGCAAGACAAATATCCCCATACAGCTACTGTATGGATTTCCTACAATTAAATTAAATTACAAAGCTACAATAATCAAAACTGTGTGGAGCCAGAGCTATTGCACAGTGGGTAGGCCACTTTCTTTGAATGTGGCTAACCAGGATTTGATCCCAGCATCCCCTATGGTTCCCGAGCACCACCAAGAATGATCCCTGAGAGAAGGGCCAAGAGTAACCCTGGAGTACTGCTGGGTATGGCCATAGACAAAACACACAAAATAATTGTTATTGGGATAAGTAGGGACTATAAGACCAATGTAATAAAATTGGAAACCCTGAGACAAACCTTCACATTTATTGACCTTCATCTAAGACAATGGAACTTGGTGCATGAACTGGATCAAAAAAATATATCTTAGGAAATATTCTTGTGAAAACAGATAGCCACATTCATAATGAAAAAAATATATATTCTGTATACACATAAATTTATTCTAAGTATATTAAAGGTTCACTATTGGACCAGATCCATAAAACGCATTAAAAAAAAAACAGAGAAAAAATTTTTCATGATAAAGACCTCAGAGATACTTTCAATATTTTGACTCCTTTGGCAAATATAACAAAAATAAGCAAATAGGCCTACATCAAATTAAAAAATGTTTTTACATGTGATATAATTTTGATCTAAAATAAAGCAATACTATGTTAAATGGGAGAGAATATTTCCACATAATACATCATAAAGAAGTTAACATTCAATATAATGAAGTATCCAAAAATCTCAACAACAAAAATAAATATATCATCAAAAAAGATTTGCAGATTAACAAAAAATTACCAAATAAAACATATGGCCCATAGGCCTATGAAAAAGTGTTCTTTGTCACTTATTAATCAAGAATATGCAAGCCAAAATAACAATTAAACAACAACCCCCGTGAGAATAGTGTGTCAAAAACTATTATCAGAAATGTCTTGAAAAGTGATTATTCTTTCACTACTGGTGGAAGTATTTTCTGGTTCAACCTCTATGGAAAACAGTACGGAGAATTCTCAAGTAACAATATAACTCCCATTTGATCCAGTGATTGAACCTGTTGTAATTTATACCCTTTAAAAATAATAAGAAAGTAATACCAAATATTTATATATACATATATATAAACCTATGTTTTATGGCAGTCCTTAGTACAAAGCCAAGATAAGGATAAGCAAATATCCAACAGAATAATGGATAAAGAAAATGTAGCATTTACATAGTAGAATACTATGAAACTTTAAGAAAACAAAATCTTGCAGTCGTAATTTGTATGAAACTGGAAAATAAGGTAAAATAAGGTAAAAATAAGGTAAAATAATGTAACATAAGGTAGTGGGAGAAGAATGTAGAGAGACATATATGAAATATCATTCACCTGTGATATAAAGGGAGACAGGAAGTGTATAGTGTCAAATCATGAAGGGCCTTAGTGCAGGGTTAAAAACTGAAATAACTAGACAAAGGTGATATAAGAGAAAATAGGTATAAATTAGAACAAAGAGATATTGGCAAGTTTGAGTAGTAAATATGAGAAGAGAAGAATATGTCTCAAACTATAGCAATAGCTCTTAACTTTATTGTGAAAAGTTACATAAACTATAATAATACATAAATAAAATATTTAAACTAAGACTTCATCTTTAAAGTAATTTTATGAAAATATATGCCTTGAATGTGGCAGAATGTTCAATGTACATAGAGTAGAAAAATGAAATATTAAAATATTAAAAAGTAGGAAAGTAGAATATCTCAGCAGTAAAGTACTTGCATTTCAAGTGTAAGGACTAGGGTCTGATCCCTGTCATTTCAAAAATAAAACTGTCAAGCAAATGAACATGCCTTCCTTCCTATAAACATTTAATATACAGCCATATTTCTTTTTTTTTGTTTGTTTTTTTTTTGGGGGGGTCACACCTGGCAGTGCTCAGGGGTTACTCCTGGCTCCATGCTCAGAAATTGCTCCTGGCAGGCACGGGGGACCATATGGGGCACCTGGATTCGAACCGATGACCTTTTGCATGAAAGGCAAACGCCTTACCTCCATGCTATCTCCCAGGCCCCATACAGCCATATTTCTAAAATGTTTATTAATAAAATATAACTGGTTTTACCAAGGACTATTTATCTTACTAACAAAGCTCATGGATATTTGTTTTAAAAGTTTGAAACTACCTAGAATTCAGCAGTTACTTTTGACAATATTTTTGTTTAATTGTTTTAAAGAGGCCATTACTGGCAGCACTCAGTGGCTATTTCTGTCTGTGTGCTCAGGAATCACTTATGGGAGTATTCAAAAGAACATTTATGGTGCTGTGAATCAAATCTGAGTCCACTGCCTAATCCCCTAAACTATCTCTCTGGTCTTCCTTTGATAGCCTTAAGTAATTTGACTTTCTTCCAAGTATCAAAAATTAAATTATTCAGAAATAAACTAAATTTCACAATTATAAGATCTGAAATGCAATCCGTTTAAAACATTTTGTATCTACTGTTTTATTGAGAAAATTATCTATTGCACTAGAGAAAATGTTATGTTATTACAAAATAAAAGAGAAAGGCAAGTAGACCCTTAGACACCAAGATTTATTTGTGCAGATTTAAACATAAATAACTTCAAAAAATATTATATAAATTCAACAAGACATATTTATCTTTATATATAATTTTATTTTTTTTTTACTTTTTGGCAACACAGAGTGTTGCTCAGGGCTTAGTCATGGCTCTGCATTCAGGTATTATTCCTGGTGGTACAAGGGGACCATATGAGAAATGAGGGATCAAAAGTGAGTTAATGGTATGTCAGACAAGCTACTAACCTGCTATATTATTCTTTACTTACTATACTATATTTTACATATATATATTTGTATATATGTATATATACTATAACTTTACCTGCTATATTATTGCTCTGGTCATAACTGTCCTATTTTTAATGATATTTTTGAATAATAAAAATATTTGCTTATATTTCTTGGGAAAACTGTTGAATGAAAATAATTAAAAATAAAAATCTAAAAAATAATTTAAGTAAAATAAATATATAAACAGCATTCATATATGTATAGTAGCATTTGAACTTATAAAAATATTATAGTTTAAAATTACATGAATATTTTCAGGACATCAGTTAGTCCAAAAAAAAAAAACCCAACAAATTCAAGAAGCACCTTAACATATACACTGGATTTAATACTATATATAGTACTAGTTAAAGGTAAAGGACAAATGTTGAATATCAGTTTTATATGTAGAATATAAAGGAACAGTGCGGTAAAAAAAATCAATGAAAATAGATTCTGAGAATCTGTCTATTAAACTGATTTTGCAAAGAGCAGGGTGGGTGCTGTGAAAGGAAATGTAAGAGTGGGTGCTATGAAAGGAAATGTAAGAGAGAGGGGGAAGGATATTGACATTCTGGTGGTGGGGTGGGATAGAATAATAATACTAACTGTATTGTAAATTATGGTATCTGAAAAAAATGTGTTGAGCTCTACATTGGATTTGACCATGTGATTGTATTAATTTATATCTAGTACAAATAATTTAATCAGAAAAAATGAATGTGTGCATCTTTCTATTAGAAGGAAAAATTGCTAGACAAAACTATTGCAACAGAACACAATGATTCTACATTAGTGTAAAGTAAATTATTATCAAAAAAATTTTATTACCTATATTAATTCCATATACCTTAATAAATATATGAATTATGATGTGATAAGGATTGGTAAATTCCAATAGATATCCCAATATACACAATAAATATTGAAATAGCTTAGGTTTGTAAGACCACCAACTACAGAAGACTGATTAAAATAACATTGATGAACAGAACTTCTAGAATTGTATGGAAAGACTCCATCCTAGGCTTCATCTTATGACCTGTGTAAATATCAAGACCTCTAGTTATAGAGGCCTGATCTCATCATCCATGACTGAGTGTATAGTTTTCAGATACCACAAAAGGACCTAGGGGAGAGTAAACCAACCCAACACTTAATTTCCTCAGAAAATTCACAGTCAATAAAACATTATAGCAAAACATTGAACCAGCTAGCAACATTCCTATCATACTTAGACAAGCCACCTGGATAGGCAAAATAAACTCTTAATCAAATATATCCTCAAATACCTCTAATACCATCAGCACAGCAGACCACTTTATTAAACAACCCAAAATCTAAACTTTTAAAACCACCAAATGCAAAGAAATATGGACAAACTTAGAAAGACACCAGCAGCCGGGGAAATGGAAACTCTATCAAGTTCCCAAGTCCACAAAAATGCACGTGCCCAATAGATGAAAATTTAAAAACCAACTATGTCTTAGCAATGGAATCAAGGAATCACTAACCTCTGAAATTAAGAAATCTATAGATGAACAATTCAACCAACTCAAAGACCTTTTACAGAACAATGAAATAATCCATATAATTGTAACTAAGAAAAATAAAAAAAACATGTGTTACCAAGCTATAATCGCAGAATCACAAAGTTAGAAGAACACATAGAGGAACTTGAAGAAAAACTAGAAAACAACAATGACAAAGAAGTCAATAAGAAAGCAGGAGACAAAACATTGGAGGAAAAGGTTAGGTACCTAATGAACAAAGATAAAAGAAATAACCTTTGAATTCTAGGAATGCAAGAAGAGGAGGAAGAGTAAAGAGAAGAACAAGTCGTGAAGAAAATTATAGCAGAGAATTTTCCCATCCTCTGGAAAGAAAAACCCATTCAAATTCAGGAGGCAAAAAAAGAATCACTAATAAAATAGACCCTAACAGACCATTATGAAGACATATGGTAATCCAACTGGCAAAAAAAATGAAGAGAAAAATGAATTATTTAAAGCAATAAGGGAGAAAAAAAACCCTCAAGTACAAAGGGTCTTAAGAATCAAATCAGAACTCCTATTTGAAACAATTCAAGCAAGAGACAGTGGAGTGACATATTTAAACTACTGAATGAAAGAAACTTCCAACCTAGAGTCCACTACTTGGCAAAACTCTCATTCATATGTGAGGGAGAATTAAAAACATTCTCAGACAAGAAAGAACTCACACTATTTGTGCTAACCAAAACAACTCAAAATGAAATACTCAAAGATGTATTACACAATTCAAACTTCCAATTTTAACAACAACCACTCTACTCAATACAACAGCTTAACAACCTACTCTGTCAATAATCTCCTTAAATGTTAATTGGCTAAATTCTCCAATTAAAAGACACATAGGATAGAGTTGGATCAGAAAGCAAAAACCAGATATTTGCTGCCTGCAAGAAACACACCTAAAAGAACAGGACAAACACAGGCATAGAATAAAAGGATGGAAATCAATTATTTAAGCCAACGTAAAACAAAAAATATCTGGGACAGTCATTCTTATATCAGACCAAATTGCATTCAAGTTCAAGAAAGTGCTTAGAGACCAAGAGGGTCACTACCTACTGATCAGAGGAATGCTAGATGACGAAGTACTAACTCTGGTCAGTATTTACATGCCGACAGCAGAATAAGCAAAATGTGTAAGGTGTTTTCTCTCAAACCTAGAAAAACACATGGAAGGAAATGTGATAGTAGTAGGAGATTTCAATACTCCCCAAAATCTAGACAGATCCACCAGACAGAAAACTAGACATAGGATTCCTATATGAGAAATTAGAGGAAATAGAAATATGTCTAATGGACATATACAGGGCACTCCACCCCAAGAAAGCAAAATACACATTCTTCTCAAGTGCACATGGAAACTTCTCTAGAATAGATCATGCCTTATGATATAAGTCTAATTTACACAAAGTCACAAATATAAGTATTATTAGAAGCAACCTATCAGATCATTATGCAACAGAAATCAAGAATGGCTGTAAGAAGAAACTGTGGCGAAAATCCAACTCCTGGAGTTTAAACAACATGCTACTCAACGACAGTTGGTTCAAAGAGGAAGTCAAGGAAAAAATAAAAAGATTTCTTGAGATAAATGACAATGAAGAAACAAATTTTCAAAATCTATGGAACACAGAAAAAGCAGTAATTCGGGGGAACTCATAGCAATACAGGCCTATGCTAGGGAAGAAGAAAACGACAAAATAAACAGTCTATAAGTGCACCTTTAAGGATCTGGAAAAACAGCAGCAAAGGAACCCAAACACAGTCAGAAGAAGAAAAATAATAAAAATCAGAGCAGAGGGGCTGGGCGGTGGCGCTGGAGGTAAGGTGCCTGCCTTGCCTTGTGCTAACCTAGGACGGACTGCAGTTCGATCCCCCGGTTCCCCATATGGTCCCCTGTGCCTGCCAGGAGCAACTTCTGAGCACATAGCCAGGAGTAACCCCTGAGCATCACCGGGTGTGCCCCCCCCCCAAAAAAATCAGAGCAGAAATAAACAACATAGAAACAAAAAAATACAAAAAATTAATGTGACCAGGAATTGGTTTTTTGAAAGAATAAACAAGATAGAAAAAACACTGGGAAGACTCACTAAAAAAAAAAAAAGAATAAAGGGAGGGGCACCCAAGTAAATAGGATCACAAATGAAAGGGGAGAGATTACAACAGAAACCCAAGAAATTCAAACCATTATTGAGGGAGTATTATGAACCACTGTACTCAGGATAGAAAACACCAAAGAAACTGACAGATTTCTGGAAAAAAATATCACCTTCCAAGACTCAATAAGGAGGAGATAGAAAGTCTAAACAGTCCAATCACATCTAAGGAAATTGAGACAGTAATTCAGAAATTTCCCAAGAACAAAAGTCCGGGTCCAGATGGTTTTACAGGTGAATTTTATCAAACATTCCAAGAAGAATTACAAACACTGATCCTCAGGCTCTTCCAAACTTTTGAAAAGATAGGAATCCTTCCTAACTCCTTCTCTAAAGTGAATATCACACTCATTCCCAAAGATGGCAAAGACCCCACCAAGAAAGAAAACTACAGACCAATCTCACTAACTAACATAGATACAAAAATCCTCAACAAAATCTTAGCCGAATTCAACAGTACATCAAAAAGATTATACACTATGACCAAGTGGGCTTTATACCAGGAATGCAAGGATGGTTCAACATATGCAAATCAATCAACATCATATATCACATCAACAAGAAGAAGGAAACCATATAATCATATCAATCAATGCAGAGAAGGCATTTGACAAAATTCAACACCCATTCATGCTGAAAACACTCAGCAAAATAGCATTAGAAGGACCCTTCCTCACCCATTCATGCTGAAAACACTCAGCAAAATAGCATTAGAAGGACCCTTCCTCAAGATAGCTACAACTATCTATAAAAAGCCCACAGTCAACATTATCCTTAATGGTGAAAAACAGAAAACATTTCTACTAAGGTCATGAACTAGGCAAGGCTGCCACTTTCTCCACTCTTATTCAACACAGTTTTAGAAGTACTAGCAATAGTAATCAGACAAGAGAAGGGAATCCAAATAGGGAAAAGAGGAAGTCAAACTATCTCTTTTTGCAGATGATATGATGATATACATAGAAAACCCTAAAAAGTCCACAGGGAAACTCCTAGAAACAATAAGTCAATATAGCAAAGTGGTTGGCTAAAAATCAATACACAGAAGACAACAGTATTCCTTTATACAAATAATAAAGTAGAGGAGAAAGGCATTAAGGAGTCGATCCCATTTAAAATAGTATCTAAAAATATCAAGTACATGGGAATCAACCTGATAAGAGAAGTGAAAGACCTATACCATGAAAACTTCAAAACACTTCAGAAAAAAATAGAAGGGGACCTAAGGAAATGGAAGAATATTGCCCGCTCATGGGTAGGAAGAATCAACATAATCAAAATGACTATCTTACCTAAAGTACTACTACTAAAGTAGTAGTGTACCTAAAGTACACTTTAGATTCAGACATCATTTTTTAATGAATTAGAACAACCAATTATAAAATTACTTATCTTTTCTTAACTCAATTATTTCTTAAGAGCTCAAATCCAGCCTATGAGGGTCAGGCTTCCGACAACAATCTAGGAGTAGATCACTAATGTTCATCTTTACATGAGCTTGAGTTTGTAGATAGTGGACACTTTCAGTTTGCCAAACCTAAAATGTAAACAATCAATGCCCAAGGTGTATATAGACCCTTTTATATATTATCTCTCCTCCTCCCTTCAGAAATCCTTCTATCCTCTCATCTCTCAATCCTGATCCATTATTCTTCCATATTTAACTCTTTTAAATCTCAGCCCCAACCTCCAGCCCCAGTAAACTAACACCCAGCTCCCAAAGTGAAAGAACACCCTCTCAGCCCCATATCTCCTGCCTTGTCAAATAATAACCAATGCTCCTACTGACTCAAGCTTTGTGAACCTTCTTCTCACCCTCCCAAATATGGACTGTTGCATGCTACCAGTTCAGCTCCAAAAAGGACCCCCCTGTCCAAGAACATTACCTGATCCCTTATGGCTGCAAATCACTTCTCAAACTCAATAAAACCATGACATGTGATGAAAATGGGACATGGATTTCATCTCCCACAAGAATATATCAAAAGACTTAATGGGGAAGCCTATATTTCCCTCATATGTTTAATACCTCTATAACAATTCCTCATAGTCTGTATATTCCCAAATGTAAGGTAGCCCCTTATACACCTTCTTTTCTTCAATTCCTTTTTCTAATTCATTTTATTTATTTCAGTATATATTCATAGATTTCTTTTTCTCTTTTACTTCACCTGTTTTGGCTCTGCTTATCACAAAACTATACAAGAAAAAGTCTTGCTTGGGATGAAAGCTCAGGACAAAACCAGGGCACAAAGTTTCTGTAGCCTGACATTCTTACCCCCAAATGCACCAGCAATATAATATGATGCCATTCATTTTTGCAAAGGCATACAAAAAACAGGGAGGAAAATTTTATGTATAGAAACAAGTTCTTATCTACTAGAGATAAGCGCCTCCCACCCTGAACATGTATCATATGGACCCAACTTAGACTCCATGTGACCTGGCAGGGGCCATCCAACCCTGAGACATAGACCTCAGATAGAACCGACACTGTTCCTCACACACCAGGAATAGCACCAGGAACCAATTTCCCCTGGAAAATTCCCAATACCTCTCTAGCACCAATTTATACCAATTCTGATATGACATCCTGACAAAGAGGAAACGGCAATAACTTGATCCAAGAGCAGAACGTCCTAATGGTAAGATGAAATTAGAAGACACGTCACGCTTTGACCTATGCAAAGATCAAGATTATCAACTTCTGAAGACTGACATTGACAGCCAAGACTGGGCAGTACTTATCCTGAGACCAATAAAAAAGATCTAAGCCTAGGCTTCGGCCTGGGATCAGTAAAAACACCATGACCTTCAATCACACAAATCTGAATGTAACAACAGTGATCGAATAGAACTTCTGGAATCATAATTTAAAAACTCTATTTCAGGCTTTGCCCTACGACCTGTGCAAAAAATGAGAACATCAATTATAAAAGTCTGAATACAACAAATGTAATGGAACAGAATTTCTAGAACTATAAATAAAGGTTATTCCAAGGCTTTGTCCTCTGACCTATGTAAATACAAGATATCGAGTTAGAGAGGACTGTTTATATCATCCACAACTAAGTGAAAAGATAACTGGCACCATAGAAAGACCTTGGGGAGAGAAAAAGAGCATGTATGGAGCCTGTAGTGATTTCATAACAGTATATTTCAAGGACGGAGAAACCTGAAATCTCTTAGGCCAAGGGAATTCCCTTTCTAACTTCCCTAATACTTAATATGCCTTTGGAGGAGGAGGAGGAGGAGGAGGAAGAAGAAGAAGAAGAAGAAGAAGAAGAAGAAGAAGAAGAAGAAGAAGAAGAAGAAGAAGAAGAAGAAGAAGAAGAAGAAGAAGAAGAAGAAGAAGAAGAAGAAGAAGAAGAAGAAGAAGAAGAAGAAGAAGAAGAAGAAGAAGAAGAAGAAGAAGAAGAAGAAGAAGAAGAAGAA
>PVKC010016516.1:0-11876 GCA_004027635.1 Crocidura indochinensis
GTTAGGGAGAGGTGGTAAGGAGGGCCACACAGCATGAGTCAGCAGGGGTGTTGGTTGTATTTTCTTGCCAGGGACGAGGTGTAGATTTGAGTGAGTGTCCCTTTGCTTGGGTGCTAAGTACTGGTTCTTTGGGGTAGGAGGTCGGTCTTGATGCCTAATAAATTAAGAACTGAGGGTGAAGAGTTTTAATAAGGTGAGAAATCTGGATGGGATTGAGGGGTGAAGGGATAGTCAAATTTCTGAAGAGGAAAAAAGGATAGTATATGGGAGGGGCTATATACACTATAGGTATGGGTTGTTTATCATTTAAATTTGGCTCTCAAGGAGGATTCCTATCTCTGTGTGCTCCTGCCCACATATAAACACATAGAAGTTAGCTGAGGTATAGCTTAATGAAAAGAGATTGGGAGAGCAAGAGATAAGCTGAATACAGAAAGGTAGGTAAATATAGTACATGTAAGGTAAAGAAACTAATAGATCAACTTTTGGATACATAGAGGTTTCGCATCTCGAGCATAGTATTTATTAACAATAGTGGAAATAGAGTCAAAAAGGAAAAGAGAGAGAAGTAATATGCCAGTCCTAGAGGTAAGTGGGAGGTGAGTGGGAAAAATACATTGGCAGGAAATGTGCACTGGTGAAAAGTAGTGTACATTTAATGGCTAGAATTCAATCATGAACAATTTTTTACCAATGGTGCTTAAATAAAGTAATTATAATAAAAAGAAATAAACACTGTGATACCAACTTGCTCCAGAGTGGGTTCATATGACATCCTGATGACATGGAAACAGCAAAAACTTGCTTTCAGGGGAGAGTTCTCTGTGTTGCTACCTAACAGTGAGATGAAACCAGAAGTCACTCTGTGATACCCTGACATAGAATCTGTGCAAAAACCAGAATCTCTAACTACAGGAACCTGACTGCAATGACTGGGATTGAGAAGAACTTTCACTGGGATCACAAATTTCTTTTGAGGTTAGATAACTTAGTATGCCTGGAGACTCTAGTTGGTTGGTCATATGGCAAGATGCTTCATGGGTAGGGTCTCCTTGTTCTTAGGACAAAGGTTTTTTCTTTTTCTTTTCCCCCAACTTTTGCTGCTGTGACTATGCAAACAAAAACAAAAACAAAAACAATTTGCCACACACACACACACACACACACACACACCTTTTTTTATTTTGCTTATTTTTTTTTATCTTTTAAATAGGGGCTCCTGCCTTTTTCATAGAACTTTGTTTTACCACATATTTCTGCATTTTCCTATAAAACTAAGAAGAAAGGGAAAAAGAAAGGCTGTGGGGTTAGGGGCTAGTGGTCTCAGATGCATTCATGGAGAAAAAAATAAGGACAGAACTAAATATTCAAGTCAATGACAATGACAATATTATCAAGAGATCAAGAGCCCTAAACTTTAACAATCTAAACTTAAATGGGCCTGTTATACTGACAGACCAGGGGGCAAAGGGTGTTAGTAAAGAATGCACTCTGGGTTCATTGGTGGAGGAAGGTCAACACTGGTGGTTGGAATGGCTCTGACTCACAGTATATCTGAAATTCAACTATGAATGACTTTGTAGATCACAATGGTTTCAAGAAAAAGAAAAGAATAAACAACCAGTACTACTACACCCAAAAAACTCAGACCCCTTTCAAAGAAGATTGGAGTTCTACGGGGGAGTGGCACATTGGAAGAAAGAAGGAAGAAAGAGGGGTACAACATGGTACTTTAAAGCAAAGATTCTGGAAGCCTGAAGACATGATACAGTGTGTAAGGTACTTCTCTGGCATGCTAACATCCTAATTCAATCCCTGGACCTGCATACAGCCCCATGAACACTGCCAAGAGTGATCTCTGAGCACCGAGCCAGGATTAAACCGAGTACTGCCAAGTCATGGCCTCAAAACAGAACAAATTTTAAAAAAAGCTGAGTTATGTACATACCTTTCCTATTAAGTCTGATCCAGTTTTTCCCAAAGGAAGTGACATGGAACATCAGTCCAAAAATATTCTATCTAAAGTGAGCTCAAGATTAAACAAATATTCTATACTATCTGCCTTTCTTAAACATTCATAGTACATGAGCATAAGGTTCTGGTGGAGGGAGACTTAGGGACATGGAATGACAATGAGACTAGCAGTGACATGAAGACAGTGGGGATGGGCTTTATACATCAATACCACAAGTGTTAACCTTATTGCAGCCATATTACCTAAACTATGATTTAATATTCCAAAAATAGAGAAGAGAATATTATTCACTGATACTTCCCAGGTAGCCCTATTGGAGTTGATATCACTGTGGCCTTCTCAGAAAGGAGGGGACAGATTCCCTTTCTACATGAATTAGAGCAGCCCAGCCCTGACCATCTGACAGAAAGGAGCCAGGTCTGCAACTTAACCTTATCAAACTTCCAAGCCAACTAATTTGTTTTAGATCTATAAATCCTGGGACTGCGATAAGTAAATCCATTGATGTGTTAATGTAAATATTCCCATTTTCCTTTAATGTTTACTTCAAGCAGGACACTGATGCTGAAGAGTGTTGACCTAACAACAAAAAAAGGCAGATTCACTGAGGGATAGAGGATGCCTCTGATTTTTCCAAGTTGCAATTGCACTGGGTTTGGTACTTCCCTCCTGAGTCACACAAAGAATGGTGCCCCCCCTCCAAGATCCTCAGCACCATCCTGTTGAGTAATCAACCTCCCCCTTCACTTCAATTGCTTTCTTCTACACTGATAGGGTGTGTTTTCCTGGGGTCTATTAGAGGTCACTATTTTGTTTTATTTGTCTTAGTATTATTTTCATCTTACCAAACACAGCAGGCAGAATGCTTACCTTGCACACAGTCAACCAGGATTCAGTTCCTGTCACCCCCAATGTCTCTCTAGCACTGCCAGGAGTGATCTCTGAGCACAGAACTAAAAGTAACCCTGAGCACTGATAGATATAGCAAAACAATATACACAACACAAAACCAAACTCAAACTTGCTTCATAAGACACCTTAAAATAATTGGTTTTCCAACCCAGGTGCCCAACAACAGATGCGTGGCTAAAGATGTGGGCCTTCTACACAATGGAATACTATGCTGCTGTTAGGAAAAATAAAACCATGACATTTTCCTAGACATAAATGGACATAGAGACTATTAAGGCGAATGAAATGAGCCAGAGGGAGAGAGATAAATATAGAATCGTCTCACTAAGCTGCAGAATATAAGAAAAATAAAAGACAGTGTGGAAATATTATACAGAGACAATAGAAATGAGCTCCAGGAGAACCAGCCCAAGATATGAAGCTTACCACAAAGGGTAAGCAGTAAGTGCTATTAAAGCACTAAGTGCAATAACAACTACCATGACAATGTTAGTGAGAGAGAGGCAAGGGGTTGGGTGGGGGAGGGAAATGGAAGACATTGGTGGCAAGAAAATCACACTGGTGAAGGGTGATGTACATTCTATGGCTGAAACCCAATTATGAATGAACATTTCTGTAACAGTAATTGGTTTCCCCTCAACTTTTGTTTTAATTTGGGTCACATCTGGCAGTACTCAGAGGACCATGTGGTACTAAGGAAGAAACCTCAGACCTCCAGCATGCTAAGCATGTGCTTCAGCCTGTTGAGCTTTCTCTCCAGCCTATTAGTTTTTAAATTATTTTAGGGACTGGAGAGATAGCATGGAGGTAGGGTGTTTGCCTTGCATGCAGACAGTCGGTGGCTCGAATTCCGGCATCCCATATGGTCCCCTGAGCCTGCCAGGAGTAACCCCTGAGTACTACCAGATGTGACCCAAAAACCAAAACAAAAAATTATTTTAGGGTTGAGGAGATAGCTCAGGTGGAAGAGCATATGCTTCGCATGTGCAAGGTCCAAGTTCAATCCCAAGAACTACAAGGCCACCTGAACATTACGAGGTATGGCCCTGGTTACAGCCAAGCTCTGAGAATTAGGGGTACAGTACTATAGTGCCTATCGAGGAAAGGGGCTGCAGAGAGAATATAGAATATATCTGCCTTGCATGCAGATGACCCCTGTTTGAATCCCCAGCATCACATATGGTCCCCAAAGCACTGTTGGATGTGACCAACCCTCCCTCCCAAAAGACAAGAAAGTGATACAGCTTTTTTTTTTAAATTAAATTATGCTTAATCAGTTGTTTTTTTTTTTTTTGGATTTTTTTTGGGGGGGTCACACCCAGCAGTGCTCAGGGGTTACTCCTGGCTCCATGCTCAGAAATCGCTCCTGGCAGGCACAGGGGACCATATGGGGCACCGGAATTCGAACCGATGACCTTTGTGCAAAAGGCAAACTCCTTACCTCCATGCTACCTCCCAGGCCCCTTAATCAGTTTTTTTGTTTTGTTTTGTTTTGTTTTTGGGGGCCACACCCGACGGTGCTCAGGGGTTACTCTTGGCTCAGAAATTGCTCCTGGCAGGCTCAGGGTACCATACAGGATGCCAGGAATCAAACCCAGGTCCATCCTGGGTCAGCCGTGTGCAAGGCAAATGCCCTACCACTGTGCTATCTCTCCTGTCTCTTCTTTCTTTTTTTTTTTGTTTTTGTTTGTTTATTTTTGGGTCACACCCGGCAGTGCTCAGGGGTTACTCCTGGCTCCATGCTCAGAAATTGCTCCTGGCAGGCACGGGGGACTATATGGGGCACCGGGATTCGAACCGATGACCTTTTGCATGAAAGGCAAATGCCTTACCTCCATGCTATCTCCCGGGCCCCCTCTCCCGTCTCTTAATCATTCTTTTTAAATAACATTTTAATTCAGTCACTTGTTGTTCAATCAGTTCAATTGAACTTGTTGTTCAATCTTACAAAGTCCAAAACCCATTCCTTCACCAGTACACATTTCCTGCCATCAACATCACCACTTTCCCTACCACCCCCAAACCCAGGCTTAACCATTTTTAACTTTTTCTTTGAAATTACCTATTAACAAGTTACAAAGTTATATTGAGTTTTTTTTTTGTTTGTTTGTTTTTTGGGCCACACCCGTTGACGCTCAGGGTTACTCCTGGTTATGCACTCAGAAGTCGTTCCTGGCTTGGGGGGACCATATGGGATGCTGGGGGTTTGAACTACGATCCACCCTAGGCTAGCGCTGGCAAGGCAGACACCTTACTTCTAGCGCCACCACCCCAGCCCCTATATTGAGGTTTTTTTTTTTCTGGTTTTTGGGTCACACCCGGCAGTGCTCAGGAGTTACTCCTGGCTCCATGTTCAGAAATTGCTCCTGGCAGGCACGGGGACCATATGGAGCACCAGGATTCGAACCGATGACCTTTTGCATGACAGGCAAATGCCTTACCTCCATGCTATCTCCCGGGTCCCTATTGAGATTTTTTTAAAGAAAAGTTTAATTATAGTCCATTTAGTAGTTTTGTAAAGTTATAAAATAATTAGGAAAATTTTATGGCCTTAAAGTAGTTTTTAAGTCTAATGTGTCTGGATTCTCTTCATTTCCTTTTTCCTGTCAGTCAATATATTCTAGATATCTTCATATAAGTTCCAACCTTTATTTTTGAAAAGAAGAATGCAGAGAATGACACACACACACACCCTTTTTTTTTTTTTTTTTTTTTTTTTGGTTTTTGGGCCACACGCAGTGATACTCAGGGGTTACTCCTGGCTATGCGCTCAGAAGTCGCTCCTGGCTTGGGGGACCATATGGGAAACCAGGGGATCGAACCACGGTCCGTCCTAGGCTAGCCCAGGCAAGGCAGGCACCTTACCTCCAGCGCCACCACCTGGCAACACCCCTTTTTCTTTCTCTTTCCAGAACACTTTCTATGCAAGTTGCTTTTATTTGCAATGTCAGCATTTAACAGATCACTGAAGCTAATTAGAGAGTTATTATTAATTGTAGGTGAAAAAACATCCCGAATAGTTATTTAAGTTTGTAAGAGAGCAGCAAGAGAGATAGTACAGCAGGTCAAGCATTTGCCTTGCATGTAGCCAATCCTATGTCTCTCTCAGCACTCAATATGGTCTCCAAGCTTGCAAGGAATGTTCCCTAAGCAGAGTCAAGAGTAAGCCCTGGGGCCGGCGTGGTGGCGCTAGAAGTAAGATGTCTGCCTTGCCAGTGTTAGCCTAGGACAGACCGCAGTTCGATCCTCGGCGTCCCATATGGTCCCCAAGCCAGGAGCAACTAGCCAGGAGTAACCCCTGAGCATCACCGGGTGTGGCCCAAAAACAAAACAAAACAAACAAACAAACAAAAAGAGTAAGCCCTGAGCCAGAGCGATAGCACACCAGAGGGCATTTGCCTAGATGTAGCCAAAGCTGGGACGGATGCTGGTTCCATCCCCAGCATCCCATATGGTCTGCCAAGCTTTCCAGGAGCAATTGTTGAGCACAGAGTCAAGAACCCCTGAGCATATCTGGGACTGACCCCCAAACAATAAATAGGTAAGAGAGTTCAATAAATATAGGAATAAAACTAATCATATAAACAATGCTTTAATATACTAAAAACAAGCCATTAAAATTATGGGTAGGCAGAGAAATTAGAATTAGACACATGATGAGCAGGACTTGGTAATGGGTTTGGAGCAGCAGGTAATAATGCTAATGGTGGCAGTGTCCAAGACATTATTCAAAATTTGAGGTGACCCCCTTTTGCTCCACTATCGCTCTTCAAGAAAAGATCTGTATTGAATAATGCAACCTCATTTTATTCTGGAGTCCAAATATTTGCCTCTAAATAACTTCTCAAAGTCCTTGGCTTAGTTGGTTTCAGTTCTGCTGCTATGGTTCTGCTAATTTGGTTTTCATTTCAATCAGACAGAAGTGGGTTTAATTAGCTCACTAGTACCTACCCCACATTATTCCCAGAAATCTGCCTGTCAGGTTCTTTTGTGACTAATTTCCCCTTATCCTTTCCTGGTTGTTTGATGAACAAGGGAGAACAGACACGGAAATGACAAAAAGCAGCTGCTGAAGTTCCAGCGAAGAAATAAAAATATTAAAGACCTAGAATCATGTAGAAATGGAAAAGGAAACTTTGCAAAGACAAAGAAAGACACAGATAGATGCCCTGACATACTCTACTGGCTTCAAAAATTTCAGTGGTGCTCATTATTAAGTACCCCACCAGACATAAAGGCACTGATGAAGAAAGTAGCGGACTTCCCTTTTCTTCTCTTGTAAGTGAGGGCATCAGAAAACAACAGAGAAATAAAAATATTATCAGGATGTCAAATTATTGCATGACCACCAGTCAGAATCATGAACTTTTTTTTCAGAATTATGAACTTTTATGAGTTTCACCTTACCCTTCACTTTATATATAGGGCACCAGAATCCTCCTTGTTTGTATGAAAACAAAATAGTAATACACTCTTTCAATCTTCCCACTAGGCCCTCTAGACATTATGCTCTCTGAGAAGATTCTCCATTCACCTTTCATCAGAACTCACTTTAATTAAGTCTTCTTTCCCATAGTTTGTAAGAGGGAATATTTTCTCCTTGTTCTTCCAAAGCCTTTTTTTCTGAGCACCAGATTCAGTGTTAAGCCTATTTTCAAAGTCCATTGATACAGGAGAAAAAAAAATCCTGAGAAACTTTAATATATAAGGGGTAAAGGGAAGAAAGGAATTTTACATAGAAGCAGTGGTATGTTCATAGATGTGTAACTACTGGCCCTCTAGTTTCAACAAGGAAAACTGATTTGTGATATTTGTTAATATTAACATAAGTCTGCCCACCATGGCCAATTACCAACATAATACTTGATGCAGAGCTGAGAAGATTTGCACAAATTACACAGCTGAGCCCACTATGGGGCAAGTAGTATTTTCTTCCCATGACCCCAGTCTACCTAGCTATGCTGTGTGACTTTTTTTTTTCAACCATGTACTCAAGAAATCAGTGAAGGGGTGTTTGGGAGCTGAAGAGAGAACTCAGCAGACAGGATTACATACTTTGTGTGCAAGAGTCCCAGATTTGACCCCCAATATTGTATGATCTCCTGAGCACCAAGTGCGGGGTGGCCACTGAGCACTCCCTAAGCACACCAGTGTTCTAGCTATGGTGCAAAAGTCAAAATAAAAAATATGAGCTTTGTACAGTGGCAGTATTGTAGCCAATGAGGTTTATCCTAGGCGCAATTATTGCTAATTGAAAACTTTTCCCAATATCCCACCGTGACGACTTGAAATATAGTCGGCATTGGCCATTTTTGACAGTCTCTATGGAGACTGAAAAAAAAATATGAGGAATCAGAGCAATAGTATACCAGGTAGGTAGATGCCTTTTATGCCACTCACCTGAGTTTAATCCCTGGTAACCCATATGGTCCTTCTAGTCTGCCAGGAGTAATTCCTGAGTACAGAGCCAGAAATAACTCCTGCATACTGACTAGTGTGACCCACACCCCCCACACACACACACACATATACAATAAGAGTCAGAAGATAATTCAGCTGCAGGTTTGGAATAGCAGGACAGAGATACAGGGAGTATGACACTGCTAAGTGCTGTCAGGGAGGTCTGGAGACATAGTACAGTAGGTAAGGCACTTGCCTTGCTAGTACAACTGCTAGCATCACATATGGTCTCCCAAACTCTGTAAGGAGCCATCTCTGAGTACAGAGCCAAGAATAAGCCCTGAGTATAGGCAGATATGGCCACAAAAAATGTTTTTATTAAGTTTAAATGCTCTCAGAGAGTACCAGAGTGAGGGATAAATGCACAAGCCAGATCAGACAGAAGAAATGAACCCTGTCTTCTTACAGCATCTCTGTACTGAGAATGTATGTGTCCTTTCCACAAATGTCCACCAGCTATGTGCTGTTGCTTCCTTTTATAAATCTATGATGATTCCAGAATGCACCATCCTTGTCCCTAGCCACAGAAGGTATGGTTGCACTGCCCACAGCCTCCTAACCCCAGTCACCACTTTCTGATGTAAGAAAACACCCCTGTCCAGGGTGTGACTGATGGTCACCTGCTTAATAATGACTTGGCAGGAAATGCCCCAGTTCCTCAATACTTTCCCCAGAGCTAACACCATCAGGACCACAAAGATCTCATGTTTTCCACAAGAAACAAACCCCTGCCCGTGGGTGTGTTGACTCCAGGGACATGAGACACTTGCCTGGGTATATGAAAAAATAAGAGTCATAATAAGAATTTTTTTGTTTTTGGACCACACCCAGCAATGTTCAGAGTTTATTTCTGACTCTATACCCCAGGGATCACTTTCGGCAGATCTTGGGGGACTGACTTTACAGGGTCCCAGAGATTAAACCCAGATTGTCTGCACACAAGGCAAGCTCCCTGCCCACTGTACTATCTCTCTGGTCCCCATAATGAGATTTTAAAAGTTATGTCTAGTCCTTAGACTTAGTCCTTCAAAGGATTATATTTGCCTTAAAATGAAATTTGAAACTATCACTTGAGGGGGTTAGAATTATGATGGTGGTGCTCAGATTTGATATTTCTGGCTCTGCACTCAGGAATTGCTCCTGGGGTTATTCAGGAATGTCAGAGATTGAACCCATATCAGCTTCATGCAAGGCAAGCACCCCATTTGCTATACAATCACTCTGGCCCCAAGCTATCATTTTAACCAAATCCCCAATGTCTGCCACTTGTCTTGGCTCTTCACATCTCTCATCCTCAATTACCCCACTTTTTTTGGGTTTTGGGTCACATCCAGTAGCACTCAGGGGTTACTTCTGAAGGACTCAGGGGACCATGTGGGATGCCAGTATTAGAACCACTGTCCTTCTGCGTGCAAGGCAAACACCCTACCTCCATGCCAACTCTCCAGCACCACCCCATTTCTTTTATGTTTGAAATATGTCAATTCTATTTCTTCTCCAGGCCCTATACACTCATAAAGGTATATATGTAAATATATTTCCCCTATTCTAGTTTGCGTGTATATCTGTTACAGACTTATTTTTGCTAAACCAACAAAAATAAATGGCAGCATTGTAGCCTATATAAATATAATCATTCACAATATGTATTATTTGATACTTCAACATCCATCCCCTACAAACAAGGACATTTTCCTTACAATCCTAAAACCATTCTCACATCCAAGGAACTTATGGGCACAATGCCTAACTTTCCACAAATATTTATAAAAGGAAATTTCTTTTTTTTTTTTCGGTTTTTGGGTCACACCCGGCAGTGCTCAGGGGTTACTCCTGGCTCCATGCTCAGAAATTGCTCCTGGCAGGCAGGGGGACCATATGGGGCACTGGGATTCGAACTGATGACCTTTTGCATGAAAGGCAAACGCTTTACCTCCATGCTATCTCCCGGGCCCAAAAGGAAATTTCTTAAAGCCAGGGCCTGTATATTTCTTATTGAGATCTAGCTAAAGTGTTTGCTGCATTCTATCATTTCTGTCATCCCATCAGCCAGTCACCAACAGACTCCCACATACCATCCCTCACACACACCTCCTTTTCTCTTTCATGCCACTGATATTTTGGAGTGTTCTGTCCCCAATCTTGAATTTGTATAATTGATTTCTCAGAATCATATTCAAAACACATTCCCTAAAAACCAACAACCAGCTGTCAAGGCAGCTAACAGTCCCACACAGTCATGGTGGGAAGTAGAACAGCAATGGGAACCTAAAAGTGTTCATGAGCCAGCCTGTCTGCAGGTATCCCCCATCTCCAGAGCCCTGAGGTCACTCATATGCTAAGTAATTTCTGGTCTAAATTATAGAGAAGAATTTTCTGGGCCTAGCAAGAACTGACCTCCTGGAACCATGATCTCAGTGCCCTCTGATCCTTGATCATCTGGAGCAAAGATGTCATCAAAAGGACATAGATAGGAGGATTATGAGAGAGACACCTGAGATACCACTAATGCACCCAGCTAGGCAGAGAATTTCCTCCAGGAATGTCATTAGGTGCACGTCCTTGTGTCTACTGGGAAACCACAGGACCAGACTTCTCACCCTCACCTGTAATACCAACCACACTCAGTGGGTAAGGAGCAATGCCTTTAGCAGTACACTATGAGAACAGAGACTGGTCCAGGTCAGCCATAACACTATCCATGCCATGGCCTCTTCAAAGCCAGCCAGGAATCTTCCCTGGCCTAACTGAGAACTAAAGTGGTCAAAAGAGGATTTCTGGCCAAGATGGAGATACAGAGACACTATCACTTCATTTATTCATCATATTTATTCATGACTTGGGTGGGGATATTTGGAGGACAACATTCAGGAAACAGTGGACTTTAAGATTTCAATCCTAGGGATATACCCTAAGAACACAAGAATTCAATACAAAAAGCCCTTCCTCACACCTATATTTATTGCAGCACTATTCACAATACCCAGGCTCTGGAAACAACCAAGATGCCCTTCAACAGACGAATGGCTAAAGAAACTGTGCTGCATATACACAATGGAATATTATGCAGCCATCAAGAGAGATGAAGTCACGAAATGTTCCTATACGTGGACGTACATGGAATCTACCATGCTGAGTGAAATAAGTCAGAGGGAGAGAGAGAGACACAGAATAGTCTCACTCAATTATGGGTTTTAAGAAAAATAAAAGTCATTTTTGCAACAATACTAAGAGATAATGAGAAGAGGGCTGGAACTTCATGAAGCTCACCACAAAGAGTGGTGAGTGCAGTTATAGAAATAACTACACAGGGGCCCAGGAGATAGCATGGAGGTAAGGCGTTTGCCTTTCATGCAAAAGGTCATTGGTTCGAATCCCGGTGCCCCATATGGTCCCCCGTGCCTGCCAGGAGCAATTTCTGAGCATGGAGCCAGGAGTAACCCCTGAGTACAGCCGGGTGTGACCCAAAAAAAAAAAAAAGAAGAAAAAAGAAATAACTACGCAGAAAACTACCATAATCACGTGAATG
>PVKC010016517.1:0-20746 GCA_004027635.1 Crocidura indochinensis
AGTACAAGTTATAAGCATACTATTACTTGGTTGACACATCTGACCCACAGTCATGGACATATGACCCATACAATGCTATTTTTGAATAGTAATACTAAATGCACACTCTAACAAACACTGTCCTCGCCACTCCCTATTACTCACTCTCCATGTTAATCACACATTTCAAATATCTGGCTCTGAGTTTGGATTCCAGGACAACTGAACAAACTCCTGGTTGGCCTCATCCTGCTGAATTAAAGGAACCTTGTCTTCCTTTGATGACTATAGGAAATCTAAGTCCCAACCCACAGGAATGGAGTATAGGAATCATCAGAGACCTAAGAATCCCATAAAAGTCAGAAATCTCTGTCCTGGGTCAAAGCAATAGAACTGCAGGCAGGGCTCTTCCCTTCCCCATGGCTGACCTGGGTTCAATCCCTGGCACTCCATATGGTCCCATAAGCCTTACCGCCCATCAGAAGTGATCTCTGACTGTAGAACCAGGAGTAAGTCCTAAACACTATCAGATATCGAGAGAGAGAGAGAGAGAGAGAGAGAGAGAGAGAGAGAGAGAGAGAGAAAGAGAGAGAGAGAGAGAGAGAGAGAGAGAGAGAGAGAGACCAATCCTTCTCTGTCATCAAAATAATGCTGCTCAGGCTGGAGCAATGGCACAGTGGTAGGGCGTTTGCCTTGCACACGGCTGACCCAGGATGGACCGCATTTTGATCCCCCGGCATCCCACATGGTCCCTCCAAGCCAGGAGCGATTTCTGAGCACAGAGCCAGGAGTAACCCCTGAGTGTCACTGAGTGTGGCCCCAAAACAAACAAAAGTTAATGCTGCTCAGTATCCACAGCAGTCAGGTTAAGATTCCCTCATGGATGTCCCTCTTTTTTAAGAGGGAGATTGAGGGCAAGAGCTGTCCACACTCACCTGTGCTCAAGACTTACTTTTGCTTCTGTGCGCAGGGATCACTTATGGTGATACTTGGGGGATCATATTTGGTGCCAGGGATTCAACTAGTATTGGCTGCATGCCAGACAAGCATCTTCCTACACTATCTCTCCAACTCTTCTTCCATTCTTTTAAAATATTATTAGTTTGTGTTGCCTATATCCTAAAGCTGCTAAGTCCATGATACAAACTGTGTGCAGTGGATATATATATATGTAGTTTCAGAAATCTTATTTACTTGTGAGGATTAAATATGGTGATGGTGATGGCAATGCTGGTGATAGAGACAGGAAATGTCAGAAGAAGAAAGGAAATAAGAATTAAACTCAAAGGTCGTGGAGCCCATACCTTGCCTGTTCAAGGTCCTGAGTATAATCCTTCTGACTCTCCATGATTAGATCATTATTCTTTCATTTTCCCCCACCCACTTCTTAAGCTTTGCTTCAGACCTAATCTGCCTACTTCCTTCTCAGCTCGACCTAAAGCTGAGTTAGAATCTACACTTTTCTTTTTCTTTCTTTCTTTCTTTCTTTCTTTCTTTCTTTCTTTCTTTCTTTCTTTCTTTCTTTCTTTCTTTCTTCTTCCTTTCTTTTTCTTTCTTTCTTCCTTTCTTCCTTTCCTTCTTTCCTTCTTCCTTCTTTTCTTTCTTTCTTTCTCTTTCTTTCTTCTTCCTTTCTTTTTCTTTCTTTCTTTCTTTCTTTCTTCCTTCCTTCCTTTCCTTCTTTCCTTCTTCCTTCCTTCCTTCCTTCCTTTTCTTTCTTTCTTTCTTCCTTCCTTCCTCCTTTCTTCTTCCTCTTTCTTTCTTTTCTTCTTTTTCTTTCTTCCTTTTTCTTTCTTTTCCTCTTTCCTTCCTTCCTTCCTTCCTTCCTTCCTTCCTTTCTTTTTCTTTTCTTCCTTTCTTCTTTCTTTTTTGCAAGACTGGTGATTGAACATATACAAAGCAACTGCAGTACATTCAGGTATCTTCCTGACCTGAAATACGCATTTTTGAAAAGATATCTAAGGGATTCTAGAACCACATAGCTTGAGAAATTCTGCCCTAAAAGACTCTTCCCCCTGGGACCAATAGCAAAATTAACTCCAGGAAGCAATCCAGTGATCAGAAACTTAACTTGGAAGAATTTCCTTACCAATACCCTCCTTCCTTCTCTTTAGGGCTTTTTTGTGTGTGGGTGTGGGTGTGGCAAAAATTCATGTAGATGAATTTGCATAGCAAATGTACATCCCATCTGAATTGAACTCTATGGAAGGTGTGGATTCTGGTATCCCAACTTCCAACCTTTCTCAAGTAGACTGTAAACTCCTAGAATTCACTGACCCTATCTATGGTGAAGTCCTAAATTCTAGAATACTGACACAGATATACTTTACAGACCTTGGGGCTGGAAGAAATAAAGGGTTAATTTCTGAAGCTTTGGAAGTAGCACCTAAATTTCAGTATACCTGTAAGAGATTTCAGAATCATTTAAACATCTTTTTTTTTTTTTTTAAACATCTCTCAGGGGCCGGAGAGATGGCACGGAGGTAAGGCATTTGCCTTTCATGCAGAAGGTCATTGGTTCGAATTCCGGTGTCCCATATGGTCCCCCAAGCCTGCCAGGAGTGATTTCTGAGCATGGAGCTAGGAGTAACCCCTGAGTGCTTCTGGGTGTGACCCAAAAACAAAAACAAAAACAAAAACAAAATCTCTCAATTTCACAGTTTAAATCTAGATTATGTATGTGCAGAGGTATATTAAGGGGATTCTGGGGATCAAAGCCCAGGACCTCATACATGTGAGATATGAGCTGTCCTAATTATTTAAAGTTGTTAATTTAATTTAATTTGTTAAGTTAATTATTTAATATATTTAAGTTTAAATTTAAATTTGGCAGAGAGATGAGCTCTGAACTACTGCCAGAGCTTCAACCCCTCCCCATCTTCTCTCTAGTAGAAAGAATGAAGATTCTGAACCAAGAGGAAGGGGGTCTACCTACAAACTTTGACATCCTACCAAAGGAATATACCTCTTGCATTTTTTCCTTTTTTCCCCTACCCCTACCTCTTGCATTTTTAAGGTTTTTTTTAATGGAGAGAAATACACAAAAATAAATCAATGATGGGGGGGCCGGGCGGTGGCGCTGCAGGTAAGGTGCCTGCCTTGCCTGCGGACCACGGTTCGATTCCCCGGTTCCCCATATGGTCCCCCGTGCCTGCCAGGAGCGACTTCTGAGCAAATAGCCAGGAGTAACCCCTGAGCATCACCGGGTGTGGCCCAAAAACCCAAAAAAAAAAAAATAAAAATAAATAAATCAATGATAAAAGCAAGTGTGTATGATAGTCACTTTGGGAAGGATTTTTAAATAAGATACATCTTCCTTTCCTCCTTTCTTCTTTATTTTATTTGTTTATGGGCCATACCTATTCATACTTAGAGTCTGCACTCATAAATTACTCCTGACAGTGCTCAGGGGACCACATGGAGTGGTGAGAATTGAACCAGGGCTAGCCAATGCCCTATCTGCCATATTGCTCTGGCCCCAGGGTTCTCTCTCTCTCTCTCTCTCTCTCTCTCTCTCTCTCTCTCTCTCTCTCTTTCTCTCTCTCTCTCTCTCTTTCTCTCTCTCACTCCCCCACCTTCATTCCTTCCTTTTTTTTATTTTAATTTTTGGGCCACACCCAGCAGCACTCAGGGCTTACTCCTGGCTCTGGACTCAGAAATCACTCCTGGCAAGCTCAGGGGACCATATGGAATGCCGGGATCAAACCTGGGTCTGTCCCAGCTTGGCAGTATTCAGGGCAAATGCCCTGCCACTGTGCTATTATTCAAGCCCCCCTTTCTTTCTTCCTTTTTTCTTCTTCTTCTTCCTTTTTTTTTTTTTTTTTTTGGTTTTTGGGTCACACCCGGCAGTGCTCAGGGGTTACTCCTGGCTCTATGCTCAGAAATCGCCCTAGGCAGGCACAGGGAACCATATGGGATGCCAGGATTTGAACCACCTTCCTTCTGCGTGAAAGGCAAATGCCTTACTTCCATGCTATCTCTCTGGCCCCCCCTTTTAAATTTTTTAATTTAATTTTTTGGCGGGGGGGGGGTTGGGGTTTTTGGGTCTCCTGTGTTCTTTTGGATGTCCTAGTGCTGATTTTCCTCTCAATTTTTCCTCCAAGGTATTCTGAATGATGTTGATTTCTCATTGATTCTGTTCCATAAAAGCTCCAGGTCGTGTGTGGTTTGTCTCTGCTGAGTTTTCCCTTTTTGCCTCTGATCCGAAGACTGTTATCCACCTCTCCTGGCTGGTGCTTGCTGTTCTTCATCCCTTTAACTTTCCCTGTTCTTTTCCTTGGGTGAGAACTTCTGTGCTCTCAAACCATCTGTCTGGCCAGAGGAAGTGGAGTCAAGGAGGAATTTCCCTGCCTTTTATTCCTCCTTTTAAATGTTGTTATTTCCTGGGGCCCAGGAGACAGCATGGAGGTAAGGCGTTTGCCTTTCATGCAAAAGGTCATCAGTTCGAATCCCAGTGCCCCATATGGTCCCCCGTGCCTGCCAGGAGCAATTTCTGAGCATGGAGCCAGGAGTCACCCCTGAACACTGCCAGGTGTGACCAAAAACCAAAAACAAACAAAAAAAAATGTTGTTATTTCCACTCCATACCATTTCTTTTTGTTTGTTTGTTTGTTTTGTTTTGTTTTGTAGCCACAACCCGGCAGTGCTCAAGGGTTACTCCTGGCTCTACACTCAGAAAGTATTCATGGCAGGCTCAGGGGACCATATGGGATGCTGGGATTCGAACCACTGTCCTTCTGCCTGCAAGGCAAAACCCTACCTCCATGCTATCGCTCTGGCCCTCCATACATTTCTGTTACCTGACTGGTTATGCCTCATGTAGGAAAGATTCTAAATGACCAATTAAATTAATTACATTACCTGGCACCCTCCGTCCTCCTATCCATGACAGCATACTTCCCTAATAATATAGTTAAAGGGTTGAATAGCTTTCAACCCAGAAATTGAACACCTAGAAAACCATATTTACAGAACTACTAATATTGGCACAATAAAAACATACCAGGTATATTCATGTAACATAACTTGAAATGCCAAAAGGAAAATCCCAAACAAAATTTAAGTAGGAACAATGTCAGTATCTCTTAGTGCTCATTTATGTACAAGAAATTCAAAGTCACTAACAGGACTATTTACCCACTTGGAAAGATGTCTATAGTTTATAGTTAAATTTTATTTTAAATTTGTGCTGGAGATCCCACACCTCTACAATTTGGTGTTGCTTGTGTCCAATAGTGCTGGTAGTCACTAGTCATACCTTTGGCAGAACTGGAAGTAGAGGCACTGTGCGAAGCCAAAGATTCAACTCAGACTTTATTGGGCAAGGCATGCATTCCAGTTCTTTTTTTTTTTTTTTTTTTTTTTTTTGGTTTTTGAGTCACACCCCGCAGTGCTCAGGGGTTATTCCTGACTCAACTAGACTCAGAAATCACTCTTGGCAGGCTCAGGGGACCATATGGGATGCTGGGATTCTAATCACCATCCTTCTGCTTACAAGGCACATGCTCTACCTCCATGCTATCTCTCTAGCATCTAGCCCCACATTCCAGTACTTTGAGTTCTCTCTCTGGCACCAATCCTACTCTTAAAAAGTGAATGTTAGGACCGAAGCGTTGGCACAAGCGATAGGGCATTTGCCTTGCACACACTAACCTAGGGCAGATCATGGTTCGATCCCCTGGAGTCCCATATGGTTCCCCAAGCCAGGAGAAATTTTTAAAAAATTTCTTTTTATTTTTTCAGGAGCGCTTTCTTAGCACATAGCCAGGAGTAACTCCTGAGCATCACTGGATGTGGCCCCAAAACAAAACAAAACAAAAAAGTGAATGCTAATACATATTTGTATTTAGAGAGATGTATGCTGCTATGCCATTTTTAAAAAAATGACTGAAGGAATGTACATAAACAACAATCGGGAAAGCCGGAGATTTGACACATTAGTGGAGTACTTACTTGAATGTGTGAGGTTTGGGTTAAATCCCTATCACTGAAAAATGAATGAATAAAATATAACGGGAATATGTGAAATTATTGTTTTGTGTTTTTCTCATATTTTCAAATATTTTTGTCTTGATTCCAATCCCAGCATCCCATATGCTCCCTCAAGCCTGCCAGGAGCGATTTCTGAGCCTGGAACCAGGAGTAACCCCTGAGCGCTGCCAGGTGTAACCCCCCCAAAAAACAAACAAAAAAATTCAAATATTTTATGTGAATATGTATTAACTGGCTTTAGGTTTTGTTTGGGGGTCACCCCTAGTAATGCTCAGGATTGAGTTCTAGCTTTGTGCTTAGGGGTTGCTCCTAGTACTACTTAAGAGACATTGATGCCAGGAATCAAACTTGAGCCTCCTGTACACAAAATATATTCCCCAGCCATTGAGTTCTCTCTTTGGTCTGTGTACTACTTTTTAAAATCAATTTTGAAGGGCCAGAGAGATAGCATAGAGGTAAGGCGTTTGTCTTGCATGTAGAAGACAGTGGTTTGAATCCTAGTATTCCATATGGTCCCCCAGCCTGCCAGAGAGATTTCTGAGCATATAGCCAGGAGTAACCCTTGAGTGCTGCTGGGTGTGACCCAACCCTCTCCCCCCCAAAAAATAAAATCAAGTTTGAAAAAAATGATAGAAAACCCTTTTTGTTTCTTTTTATTTTGTTTCACTTTGTTTTGGTCACACCTAGCTGTGGCCTAAGCTTACTCCTGACTCTGCGCTCTGAGATCACTCATGGAGGAACTTGAGGGATATATTTCATGCTGGGTATCAAACCTAGGTTAACCACATGCATGGCAAGTTCCTTCTCTGTTGTATTATCTCACCATCCCCTAGAAAAACATTGTATACAGAAGCAAACTAAACTACAATTTCATATTTCAACTAATGATTATGGTAACAAATAAACCAAATTGAAGCAGAATATAGTGACTGTCAGAATAAAAGAAAGTTTTGTTTCCATTGAGAATTGTCTTCTTGTTTTCACTAAAAATCTACAATCACATCAGGTAAGTAGAAAGCTGACATCTCCCCCGAAAAAGGAAATACTGTCTACCCTACCTGGCATATCCCAGCACCCACTCTTCTGCCCATGTGGCTGTGACATCCTCCAAGGAAAGATCGTCATTATCCTTTTCAATTCAGAGTTCCAAGAGCCACTTACCAACAGGCTGGACTTTAGAGAAACTCATTAGCTTTGCCTGTCTGTCAGTGAATTTTTCCTGCTCACTATTTCTCCCTGCCTCTGCAGCATTCATAAGGTGTATGAAGCACAGATACTGTCTCTGTGGGCATCGAAATTCTGGTTATTAATTTGGCCCAGGTCTTTAGAGACAATGGCCCCGGTTTTTTTTTAAATTTATTTTAAAAATAATTCACATACAATCTAAGTTCCCACCATGATCCAAACCTATTGTACTTAGCAGTGTTCAAAGTCTTTATCTTCGGATAAGTATTTTATATGTCCAAAATGTCTTTTACCCATCATATTATATCAGTCATAGTTTTGCACAAGTATAATTATATAAAAGGTCACTAGTAGGGCTCGGGAGATAGCATGGAGGTAAGGCATTTGCCTTTCATGCAAGAGGTCATCGGTTCGAATCCCGGTGCCCCATATGGTCCCCCGTGCCTGCCAGGAGCGATTTCTGAGCATGGAGCCAGGAGTGACCCCTGAGCACTGCCGGGTGTGACCCAAAAACCAAAAAAAAAAAAAAAAGGTCACTAGTAGATAAAAGTATTTCAAATTGTCTTCCTAGGGCTGGAATAATGCCCAGCAGTAGGGGCATTTGCCTTGCATGTGATCAACCCAAGAGTGACCCTGGTTTGATCCCCGTCATCCCATATGGTCCCCTGAGCTTGCCAGGTGCGATTTCTGAGCACAGAGCCTGGAGTAACCCCTGAGTGCCACCGGGTGTGGCCCCCCAAAATAATAAATAAATAAAATAATAACAAAATTGTCTTCCTTCTGTTGCGTATTGATATTTTCCAATCTTTTACCGCAAATACTTATCACATCTGAAATAAATCAATACCAGACTATATGCTAAGAATTTTATGTTCTCTATCTTGTTAAATCTTCCTAACTATCTTCGAGCTGCTACTACTAACTCACTATACAGAAAGGAAACACTGGTCTTTGAAGTTAAATAACTTGTTAGTTGAGTCCAGCCATCTGGTTTTGTGTAAATGGTTAATTCTCTTAGTCTCTTAAACCCAGCCTGTTGGGAAATGCCTTTTATAGCCTATAAAGCCAAGACAGTATCTACCTCATGAAGTGTAAGGTTTAAAAAAATATGTCAACTGTGAAGATGTTCTTTCATAAAATTCGTAGTATAAGGAAAACATTTTTTTTAAAAATCTCTCTACAGATGTCAAGTACAACTATAAAAGTATACCCCACAGCAAGGGAAATGAAAGTAAAGAAATAGCGCCTGAGCGATCACACAATGGGTAGTGCATTTGTCTTGCATGCAGCTGAACAGGGTTTGTTCCCTGGTATCCCATATTGTCCCCCGAGCTTGCCAGAGCAATCTCTGAGTACAGAGCCAGGAATAACTCGAGTGCCAAGTACTGCCCGGTGTGGCCCAAAAACCAAAAAAGGGGGGAAAAGAGAAAGTAAATAAAAAAAGTAAATAAAAAAATCTTTGCTCCAAGAGTCAAAGCTCGGGGACGGAGAGATAGCATGGAAGTAAGGCATTTGACTTGCATGCAGAGGACGATGGTTCAAATCCCGGCATCCCATATGGTCCCCCGAGCCTCCCAGGAACGATTTCTGAGCCAAGAGCCAGGAGTAACCCCTAGTCACTGCCGGGTGTGACCCAAATCCACCCCCCCCCCCCAAGAAAAAAGTCAAAGCACAGGTCTTGAATGTGGAAGGTCCAGCATCATGTGTTTCTCAGAGCACCATCAGGAGTGATCTCTGAGCATTGTGACAGAGTAGCTCCTAAGTAATTCTCATGAAAGCTCATGACCATAGACTAAAAAATGCAACAAGCAAAATGTTTGTATTGCAAAAGGAAATGTAAATAAAATGAAAAGACAGCCTATGGAATAGGAGAAGATATCTACGGTGAAGGTGTGGAGAAAAAGGGAACACTCGTGTGCTAATTGGGAGGATGTGAGCTGGTATAATCATTCTTGAAAATGAAAGGAGTCTTCTCAAAGAAGTTAAAAATAGAGCTACCGGGCCCGGGAGATAGCATGGAGGTAAGGCGTTTGCCTTTCATGCAAAAGGTCATCAGTTCGAATCCCGGTGCCCCATATGGTCCCCCGTGCCTGCCAGGAGCAATTTCTGAGCATGGAGCCAGGAGTAACCCCTGAGCATTGCCGGGTGTGACCCAAAAAAACCAAAAAAAAAAAAAAAAATAGAGCTACCAATCAATACAGCAATTTCAGGAATCAATCTAAAAACTCTGAGAATCTTTTTTGGTTTTGGGTTTTGGGTCACACCCAGCAGTGCTCAGGGGTTACTCCTGGCTCTACACCTCAGAAATTGCTCCTGGCAGGTTCAGGGAACCATATGGGATGCTGGGATTCGAACCACTGTCCTTCTGCCTGCAAGTCAAATGCCCTACCTCCATGCTATCTCTCTAGCCCCAGCTCTGATAATCTTTTTTATGTTTTTATTTTTTTGGTTTTTTGGGCCACACCCAGTGACGCTCAGGGGTTACTCCTGGCTATGCGCTCAGAAGTCACTCCTGGCAGGCACGGGGGACCATATGGGAACCAGGGGATCAAACCGTGGTCCGTCCTAGGCTAGCACAGGCAAGGCAGCAGGCACCTTACCTCCTGCACCACCTCCCGGCTCCCGAGCTCTGATAATCTTAACTCAGAAAGGTTGAGTCTAATGTTTATTGCAGTGACTTTTTGGGAGGAGGCCACACCTGGCGGTACTTAAGAGTTACTCCCGGCTTTGCACTTAGAAATCATTCCTGGAGGCCTGATCAGTGGCACAAGTGGTAGGGCATTTGCCTTGCACACGCAACCTAGGACGAATCGAGGTTCTATCTCCTGGTGTCCCATATGGTTCCCCAAGCCAGGATCGATTTCTGAGTGCATAGTCAAGAATAACCCCTGAGCGTCACCAAGAGTGGCCTAAAAACAAACAAATAAACAAGCAAACACAAAAACAAACAAAAAGAAAAAAAAGAAAAAGAGGGGCCGGAATAGTGGTGCAAGTGGTAAAGCATTTGCCTTTCCTGTGCTAGCCTAGAACTGACCATGGTTCAATCAACCCGGCATGCCATAAGGTCCCCCATATAGCCAGGAGCAATTTCTGAGCACATAGCCAGGAGTAACCCCTGAGCGTCACCAGGTGTGGCCCCAAAACCAAAACAAATAAAAAAATTAAAAAATGGGGCTGGAGCTGTGGTGCAAAGCATAAGGCATCTTTCTGCCTTGTGCTTGCTGACCTAGGACAGACAGCAGACCTAGATTCAATCCCTGTGTCCCATATGGTCTCAGAAGCCAGGATCGATTTCTGTTTTTTTTGTTTTTTTTTTTTTTGTTTTTGTTTTTTTGTTTTTTGTGGTTTTTGGGTCACACCCGGCAGTACTCAGGGGTTACTCCTGGCTCCATGCTCAGAAATTGCTCCTGGCAGGCACGGGGGACCATATGGGGCACCGGGATTCGAACCGATGACCTTTTGCATGAAAGGCAAACGCCTTACCTCCATGCTATCTCCCGGGTCCCATGGAGCGATTTCTGAGCACAGAGTCAGGAGTAATTCCTGAGCATCACTGGGTGTGGCTCAAAAACCAAAAAAAGAAAAAAGAAATCACTCCTAGCAGGCTCGGGGGACCATCTGGGATTCCAGGAATCAAACCCGGGTCTGCCTTATGCAAGACAGAGGACCTACCAGCTGTGCTATCGCTCTGGCCCTGCAGTAATGTTTCAATAGCTAAAATATAAAGCAACCAAAAAACTAGGTGTTTGGGTAAAGAAGTGGTTCAGGGGCCCAAGGGATAGCACAATAGGTATGGCACTTGTCTTGCATATAGTTGACTTGGGTTCAATCCCTGGCACGTCATATGATCTCCCCAGATGACCAGAAGTGATCCCTGTTCTCAGAGCCAGTATTAAGCCCTGAGCACTGTCAATGTGGTCCAAAGCTAAAACAAAGAAATAATAAAATAAAGAAAATATGGTCCTTTTATATACATTTAAACAAAATAATATCTACTGGTTACATAAAAGTGAAATTTTACCACTATCACCAACACCAACATGGAACAAGTTTGAGTGGATTATGGAAAGTGAAATAAGTCAGAAGGAAAAAGAGACAAGTATTGGAATATTCTAGCCATGTGTATAAGTAAGTGGTGGGAAAAACTGACTAAGACAAAAATATATGAAAAAACAAAACAAGAAACAGAGCAATAGTACAGAAGGTAAGGTGCTTGACTTGCACACAGTCAACCCAGGTTTTCTTCTCAGCACCCTATATGGTCCCCCAACACCACCAGATAAAGCCTTGAGTACCAGAGTGTGTAGCCCAAACCACCCAAACCCACACAAAAATAGAAAAGACACAAAGGGCCAGGGAAGAATTATAGCATTTAAGGTATCTGCCCTGAGTTCATTCCACATGTATGCAGAGTGCAGTCATGGAGGCCACCAGTACTGCTGGGATGGGTTGGATATACCCAACACCACAGGCTTGAAGTAGCATCACACCCTTGGCCCCTTGTACTGACAGTGCTGTCTGTTTGGCCAACAATCAAAGATGGGGGTCCCAAGACTTCATACGTGGCACTTTGGAGGTCAGAAAGCAAAGGCAATAGACTTTAACAACAGAACTGAGATTATATTAGGGAAGGGGGTGAAGGGTGAGAGTCAAGCTAAGGGGGCAGGGCGTGTATAAAAAAGGGTGAGGGGTTTTATTTGCAAAATGATCAGTACAATAAATAGATTTCTCTAAGCAACCAGGCGGAAAAGGCTACTCACAGGTTGGAACTGTGTATTTCCTTCTGACTTCAAGTTTACTGAGCTTACTTTGGTCACTTGAAACTAGCCATGGCAGGAGTGAGAAACCAGCCAATATAACACAAATCAGGCACTGGTCCCCTGGAGAGTGACTTGTGGGATATTTGCGAACACATCACAAGTCCTAGATAGAGAGCTAATAGGCCTATTGAGCCGGCCCCAGTTCAAGTTCCATTTATTTATTTATTTATTTGTGGGGAATAAATTCAGAATGATTCAGAACTTGGCTGTGCATGCTATGAAGCCTATCTTCCCAGCTGTGATGGGAAGGAATTTCAAGAATGACAAAACAGCACCAGAAAAAGAATTTTCCCATTTACTTCATCTATTTCAGTTGGCTTAAGGGAACAGAATTCGCCACAACACATACAAGCTTTTTTTTTTTTTTTTTTTATGGAGTTGGTGGAAAACGGAGTGGAGAGGTTCATACTCTCGAAGTCCTCAGGGCCTTCTCCTGGAAGGGGTCTCTACAGCAGCAGAAACCAAACCTGGGTCTTTTTCACTCCAGCCCACTGAACTATCTCTCTGATAACCCTTGCACAAATAGTTTTTACGTGTCAATGTGGTTATTCATTTTATTTGATCTCTGCTCTGCACAATTAATAATAATTAATAAAGAGCCTCAATAAATAACTTTCTCAGTAACTCATTTGCTTTTGACCTTGGGCTAGTAAAATTATTAACCAAAGTGATCTCTCATGGAATCTTATCTGGCAAGAATGCCTGGCTTGGAAAAAACAAGATATTTTATTAAAAAATAAATAAATATTCTTCAACATTAATTTGGTAGTAGATTTATATTTAACTCTAGAATATTTTCCTCCTTTCCATAATAAAGTAAGCATCCCTCACTATCACTTTAAAAATAAAAAATTCTGTTGGGGGGGGGGCGATTGTATGATCTCCTGGAATGTGAAGAAGTTTCAACTCCATGAAAGAATGAAAGTAACAGTCCTGCTTTCCCTTCGGTGTTTTCAAGCCATCAGTACAATTCACTGACTTTTCTCCAGTGGATCCTACTCTGACAACTTTCCTATCAGACTCACGGTCTCACGACCCCAGATAGAGCTGCCCAGGTAGAGAAATAGAGGTAGACCGATCTTTGGTTGGGCAGAGTATGACTCCTGATTGGAGAGGAGTACTTCAGCATATTCAGTTGAATACTGCATTTATCTCAGGGCTGCTGCAACAAAGAACCACATTTTTAATAGCCTAACACAACAGATACTGGTGAGCTCAACGACAAAGCACATGCTTTGCATGCATGAAATCTGGGTTCCAGTCTCCAGCACCACAATGCAATAAGGCCCAAAATCCAGAATCAGGGTGCCAGGAAACCCACACTGTCCAAAATCCCTAAATTAGACCTCTTAGGTTCTGGAATGGCCAATGATCCTTGGTTATCCTGCCATACTGAAAGCCTCACTGCAGTCCCTGCCTCCTTTTGGTACAGGGTATCCATTTCTATGCTTCTTCTACTCTTCTTATTTTGTTTTGTTCTGTTTGGAGACCATAATCAGGCAATGCTCAGGGGTTACTCCTGGCTCTGTGCTCAGAAATCGCTCCTGGTAGTCTGAGGGGACCATATGGGAAGCTGAGAATCAAACCCAGGTCGGCTGCATGCAAGGCAAATGCCCTACCCGCTGTGTTATCACTCTGTTCCCATCCACTCATCGTCTTTTTTTTAAGCCTCTCTCTCTCTCTCTCTTCTGCTTCATTTTCTCCCTTCTTTTTCACTCTCTCTTGCCCTCCCCCCCATTTTTTCTTTTAGACCCTGTGCTTTTTTATTTTTTTTGGTTTTTGGGCCACACCCGGTGATGCTCAGGAGTTACTCCTGGCTATTCGCTCAGAAGTCGCTCCTGGCAGGCACGGGGAACCATATGGGGAACCGGGGGATCGAACCATGGTCTGTCCTAGGTTAGCGCAGGCACCTTACCTCCAGCGCCACCGCCCGGCCCCCTAGACCCTGTGCTAATGAAGGGTTACCAGTGCCTATCACTTTATCTCTGTTCAGCATCTAGTTCTTGTCCTGTGTGATCATTTTGATTTATCATTGTCTTAGTGGTCCCCTCCCTTTTCTACCTTAGCTGTTATTTTTTTTAATGATATCTTTATTGAAGCACCATGGTTACAAACATATTTCCAGTTGGGTTTCAGTCATAAAAATACACCCCCTTCACCATTACAACCTTCCTGCCACCAATGTCCCTCATCAAACTCCTCCCTCACCCCCTGCCTGTCTTTAAGACAGGAATTCTATTTTCCACTCATCTTCTAGAGGCACTAATCATATAGAATTAATCTCTACCCTATTGATCAACTCTGACCTTCTTGCTTATAGAAACTTGTTTTTAATCCCCACCACTCTATTTCAAACTAAGATCACATTCATAGATGTAGGGGCCAAGACTTAAACTCATATTCTGTAGGAATCAATACATCCTATAACAAGTACTATGGAAATAGGTCTTAGTATACAGGACAGGAGATGGCAAATAATTGGGCCAGATCTAGTGTGTATCAAGAGGGGAAGGCAAAAGTAGGGAGAGGCAGAATAGGGTGGGAGAACAGTTCTTACAACATAAAGCAAATGTTTTTTTTCCATGGCATCCTTTTTTTTTTTTTTTAACTTCTTCACATCCTTTTGCTGTTATTGTGGTTGTTTGTTTTTGTGTAACATCCAGCCATGCTCAGGAGTTACTCCTGGCTCTGATCTCAAGAATCACTCCTGGTGGACTCTGGGGGACCTTATGGGGTGCTGGAGATAAAACCCTGATTATTTGTGTTCAAGGCAAATGCCCGATTTGATGTACAATTACTCTGGTCCCTTCTTCCCATCTTTTTGTTCAGCTGCGTTTCTTTTGCCTTATTTTAATCTTTAGACTAAAAGAGTGTCAATGTGGACTAAACAATGATTTCTCAGGATATTGTGCGTGGGAGAGGGGATCCCTAGAGAAGAAGTAAAGCACTTTATCGGGGAGGGAGGTAGTCTTAAGGAAAGAGTGCTTCCACCTCTCTGCTTGAACTGCTTCAGCCTCTTGGGGAATTTTGAGCATGGATCCCAACTGGCAAATCTCTAAGCATCTGTGCACCACAAACACCTCCCACCCTCAAGGCATTCCATGCCGGTTGTTCTTTTGCTTAAGGCCGTATCCCTACTCTCACCCTCCCTGCTCTTCCTTTGCTTTAGCATTCAGTGGTGTCAGCAATTGAATCTGACTTAGCCACAGGCAAAGCAGATACCCTACGTGCTGTACTTTTGCTCCAACCCTAGCTATTTTTTCTAAATAAAACTATTTTACTTAACTTTTTCTTTTGGGGGGGCTTGCAGGAGGATCACACCTGGCAATGCTCAGGGTTACTTCTGAAATCGCTCCTGGCAGGTTTGTGGGACCTTATGGGATGCCAGAATTCAAACCACCACCGTCTATCCTGGATCTGTTGGTTGCAAAGCAAAAGCCCAACTGCTGTACTATCTATCCAGCTCAGCTTTTTCTTTTCTTAAAAAAAGTTTTTGCTTTGAGTGGAAAAACATGCAGAGGACAAAATTAAGTTGAAACAACAGAAATTGTTTTATTTTACAATACTTCATTTGGTAACATTATTTCAGTTTAGCTTTGGACTGCATAAAAGAAGTTTAGAGACTATTTATGGCTCTGTTCTGGGGTCACTCCCAACCAGGTCAGGACCATAGCACATGACAAGCACCTGCATTTCTGTGCTATCTCTCTTTGATAACACAAAAGGCTGGCAACCTTATATCTAGACATAGGATTTAAAATTTTGAGCTATCCACCCTTGGATATCTAATACCTGCTTTACTTTGAGTTGTTTTGGGGCTACACCCCCAGACATGGTCAGGAATTAATCCTGACTCTGCACTCAGGAATTATTTTGGGCGGTGCTGGGTGGAAGCATATGGGATGCCAAGAATTAGACACAGTCAGCTACATGTAAGGCAAATGCCTTTCCCACCATACTATGTCTCTCACCCCTATCTGTTGACTTTTAGACACCTGGAAACCCATGCTTTTTATATCACAACACTTAAATTTTTTTCTGTGGTGATCCAATTCCTTTCCAGTTCACACTGGCTTCTTTCCTGCCTATAAAAATTCACCAGGCTGAGTATTCCTGCAGATCAGAAGCTCACAGCGATTCTTTCCTGCTTGGACACTCTGCCTCTGCCTCTAAGGGTGACTATTCTGCCCAGCTTAGTGCCCAGTTCTGTTGTCAGCCTTCTGGGCCACTTGTACCAAAATGATTCAGAAGGGAGCAGCAGCAGCAACTTGGAACAACCATATATTTTTTTTTCTATCATTGTTTTTGCTTATCTTACGCTTCTACACAGCAAAATCTTAAGGTAAAAATTTGTGGGCAAATAGTTTTTCTTTCAAGAAAGTTATCTCAAAGCTTTGGAGAAGATCAGAGAGAGGACAAGGAAGCAAGACAAGTCAGTAAATTATGAGGAAGTAAATGCTGTGATGGTAAAGATTAGCAGTTTGTTCTCCAGGGAAAAGTTCTAATCTGTTTCATCTACTAATTTTTATTATTTCAGGGGACTTGAGTGAAGTGGGGAGCAAGAGAGGTATTCTTGGAGCTAAAGCGATAGCATTTGCCTTGGACACCGCTGACCTGGGTTCTATCCAAGGCATGCTGTATGGTCCCCCTCAGCCTAACAGGAGTAACTTCTGAGCTCAGAGCCAGGAGTAACCTCTGAGCACTGCCAGGTATGGTCCAAAAGCAAAAAACAAACAAAAAGAAAACAGTACTTTCACCTCTCTGCTTGATCTACCTCATTCACTCTAGGAAATGCTGACAGGGTCAGAACTGGTAATGTCAGTTCAGATCACCTGCATGGCACAGAAACTCATGTTCCAGGGTAGGAGAGATAGATAGTACAACAGATAAAGCACTTGCCTTACACATGGACAACTCAAGTTCCATCCCTGACATCCCATATGGTCACCTAAGCACCGCCAGGAGTGATTCCTGAGTACAGAGTCACAGTAACCATTGAGCATTGCTGGGTGTGGCCCCAAACAAAAACAAACAAATGAAATTCTTTATTTTTTATTTTTTATTTTATTTTATTATTTTTTTTGGTTTTTGGGCCACACCCAGTGACGTTCAGGGGTTACTCCTGGCTATGCGCTCAGAATGAAATTCTTGTCCCTCTCGCTAGTCCCAACAGGTAGCCATCAAGTTGCACCTGAAGCTTTCTTGTTCTGCAAGGCGTGGATTAATTCAGGTCCCAGTCACCCAAGTTCTCAAGAAACTCGAGCTAGAATGAGGAATTGCTATTTGCAGGAATGGAAAGTCAGTACTCACCTGAGCACAAATGGTGTTTTCCTTGTGGGAAAAGAAATTCAGGAGGTGAAAAAATGAAGCAAAACATTTCTTTTTTTTGTTTTTTTTTTTGGGTCACACCCGGCAGTGCTCAGGGGTTACTCCTGGCTCCATGCTCAGAAATTGCTCCTGGCAGGCACGGGGGACCATATGGGGCACCGGGATTCGAACCGATGACCTTTTGCATGAAAGGTAAACACCTTACCTCCATGCTATCTCCTGGGCCCGCAAAACATTTCTTGTAGAACAAAATATGCTTAGAAAGATGTGAGTGTAGAGATAGAGAAAACACATGTTCAAGAGAGAACACAGACTTCTCTAGAGTGAAAAAAGAAAAAAAAACATACTGTGACATATTTAAAATATACATTGAAGGAATAGAGTGGAGGTTTGTTTGTTTTGATTTGGGGGTCACATGACAAGGTTTACTTCTGTGGGCTCAGGGTGCTGTGTATCAACGCAGGCAGGGCCTACTGTGTGCAAAGCAAGTATGGTATCTTCTGTGACTCTTTAGGTTTCATGCAATTCCTCCAAGAGTTTTTCCCTGGAGTTCTCTGTATAATTATAATGTAATCTGGGTGTTGTCACAGTAAAGGCTTGCACTGTTGATGGAATTCATAATCTCATTCCTTGCACTGTTATTGGTACCATCAGAATCTCATGGATTCTTCTGTTGCTTCATATTTTCTGAGAGGCCCACCCTTTTCAGGGTGGGGTCTTAAATTTCTGCCTGTAGGTGGGGGCTGTTTCTCCTCTACAAAAAGTAAGGACTTACATTTCAATGAGGTGTGGTTTTCTTGCCTGTGGGCTACTTCATCCTTGGACTACTTTCAACTTTGGGCAACCCTGCAACTATTAATTCCCAAAAATGTATGACCAGGGTCTTCCTATTTACCTGATTGTAACAGTTCTTTAAACTCAATTTCCCTTAGTTACACTATTAGTAGTGTGGACCACACAATTCCCCCTGAGGAGAGGGGTAGAAGTGTTTGTCCACCAACACCATCTCATGCTTGGGAAGGATGCCTCTAAGTGCTTGACTTTTACATAGCTATTGGTCTGCTTCTCTTGATACAATGAACAGAAAACATGAGGGGCAGAAAGAAGATTCAGGAATCCATAAACACATATTGGGTTTCTCTCAGTAATAAATATATATTTAAAGTTGCTAAATAAAATGACTCTTTAATGTTTGTATTACTGAAATGAAACAGTAGTTATATGACGTGATGGAGGTGTCAGTCAATATCACATTGTTCATCCTTCAGTATTATATAATATCTCAAATTAGTGCAGTGCTCACCTTAAAATTTTTTAAAATGTTATTTGGGGGCCTCACCTAGCTGTACTCATGGTTTATTCCTGACTCTGTACACAGAGATCACTCCTGGCAGTGCTCAGGAAACCAAATGTAGCCTGGAGATCAAACCAGGGTCATTTACCTGCAAAGTAAGCATCTTAAACCCTATACTATTTATCTGGCTCCTAAATGTAAATAATGTTAAATGCCAATTATATCTTAGTAAAACATGAATATTTTATATTGCATTAAGTGTCCTTTAGATTAAAGAAGAGAAAAATGGGGGCTGGATAGATAGCATAGCGGTCGGGCGTTTGCCTTGCAAGCAGGTGATCCAGGAGGGACAATGGTTCGAATTTCTGAGCACAGAGCCAGGAACAACCCCTGAGTGCCACTGAGTGTGACCAAAAACCAAAAATAAATAAATAAAAATAAAATAAAATAAATATAATAAAGAGGAGAAAGACGAAGGAGGGAGGGAAAACAGAAAAGAGAAAGAGGGAGAGTGGGACCAGAGAGATAGCCCAGTGGTAGGGCATTTGCCTTGCAGATGGTCAACCCAGGATGGACCCTGGTTCAATCCCCGGCATCTCATATGATCCCCCAAGCCTTCCAGGAGTGGTTTCTGAGCACAAAGCTAGAAGTAACCCTTGAGCACCACCGAGTATAGCCCCAAACACACCCCGTCCCCCAAAAACTCAAAGGGCTGCGCTATAATAAAGATCTTGGATAAGAGCTTCTCAAATGTCAATTTACTCTCTCTCCATTTACCTAGGGACCTTTTTTTTTTTTTGGGTCACACCCGGCAGTGCTCAGGGGTTACTCCTGGCTCCATGCTCAGAAATTGCTTCTGGCAGGCACGGGGGACCATATGGGGCACTGGGATTCGAACCGACGACCTTTGGCACGAAAGGCAAACGTCTTAACTCCATGCTATCTCCCGGGCCCCACCTAGGGACCTTTTTAGTGAATATTTTCATATAGCAGTTTTTAGTCCTAAGATTCTAAATTCCTGTTACCAGAGTCCACTGATACTACCAGTTTTCTCTGAATAGCAAGATACAGTGGAGTAAAACTCAAGGAATATATCCTTTTGCAGCTTCTGTGCATCTGCGATCCATCAGTCACCAAGTGTTCTTGGGCTAGATCAGTATCTTTCAATCAGAGTACCAGGATACCCCTTGGTGAAAATTCCATCAACAGAGAGAGGGGGCCCCCCAAATGGGAAAAAAGATTGGAAATGGGTCATGGTCAGATAAAGGTTGAGAAGCACTGGGTTATATCATATAACCAGGAGCTCAAAATAGTGAAACATTAAGCTAGCATTAACTCCAAAACAAGTGATTTAAAACTCTGGAAATGTGGCTCGGTAGTAGAGGATATACACGGTCTACTTGTGGAAGAAAATAAAGAAAAAGAAAAAGAAAGAGAAAGAGAAGCGCAGAAAGGAAGGAAAAAGGAACGAAGGAGGAAAGAAGGAAGGAAAGGAGGAAAAAGGAAGGAAAGGAGGAAGGGGGTGGAGGAGTGGAGGAAGGGAGAGGGAGGAAGGCAGAGAAAGAAAAAGCAAGAAGTAGAGGGAAAGAGAAATAAAGAAACAGAAAGAAAGAAAAAGAGAAAGAAAGAAGAAAGGAAAAGGAAGAAGGAAAGTTGGAAGGAAGGAAGAATAATGAAGAGGCAAAGAAAAAGATGAAGATAAATAAGATGAAAAAGATAGAGAAAAAGGAAGAAGAGAAGGACAGACTGAATGGGGGGTGGGGCTAAGCACAGCAGGTAGAGTTTGCATGTGCTGACTTGGGTTTGATCCCCACCTTCTAATATGGACCCCTGAGTGTACTGAGAATGATTTCTGAGTGCAGAGGAGTAACTCCTAAGAGCAGCCAGGTATGACTCCCCCCAAAAAGTTAAAAAAAGAAAAAGGGACCACAAAACTCGAACTATCTAATCCTGCCTCCCAATCAGAGGGAGAAGCAATGGAGACACCAAGCCCAGTCAGATATAAGATCACTAAGTAATAAACCAGAAATAGAGGGAGAAACTCAATCTAGAGGACCCCGGGGAGAGGGTGGAGGATATGGGAAGCAGAATGGGAACGGAGGTGGAGGGAGGACAACTTGGTGATGGGAATTCCCCTGATTCAATGTTTATA
>PVKC010016518.1:0-20754 GCA_004027635.1 Crocidura indochinensis
GCAGAATTCTACAATTAACTAATCAAAAAGAAATCAACTCAGAGTGATGCAAACAAAAGAGCAGAAAGACAGATTTCAACTTCATAGGGGATAAGTAGCATCACAATAAAGCTCAAATACATTTTCAAATACATTTACAAAAATTTTAGAAACCAGGTACAAAAGAACAGTATTAAATAAACACAATGGCATGAAATTGAAGGATGTGGGATGATCATTAAAATGGCTGCCCCGTTCAGTTGAACTATTTGGCCCATACGGAAGAAGACAGATGTATCTAGGAGAATGAAAATGGATTATCATAAGCTTAAACAGGTGGTAACTTTAGTTGCAGCTGCTGTACCAGAAGTGGTTTCATTGCTTGAGCAAATTACACATCCCTTGGTACCTGGTATGCAGCCATTATCTGTCAACTGTATTTTTCTCCATTTTTGTCAATAAGACCCTTCAGAAGCAGTTTGCTTTCAGCTAGCAACACTGGCAATACATAAAACAAGTAACATATAAAATGGTAAATTTGACAAAGAGATTAGAGACTAGACTTCTAATTGAACATAGGATTGTTAAAAAAATCATGAAGTCTGCATAACTGAAGACATATTGTATGATTATAGATTTCACAATGTATGAAATGACAATATGTTTAAGAAGGCATTCTTCTACCACCTCAATTGATCTGTTCACTCTCCTTACTAATCTTAACTGTCTTTTTTGCATAATCTAATCATAAGCAAATTTTAAAATTAATTTAGAACTGCAGAGGACATGACATATTCGTATTATCTTTAAACACAAAGTGAAAACTAAAAGAAAATTTAAATTTAGGACAAAGGACTTATTATTATAAAGGTAGCTATGCATAATAGAATATAATAAATAAAAATATTTGTTTTCTTTAATCTTCAAACTATAAGTAATGATGCAATTGATAAATATTGGCATTCTATTTTTTTAACCATTCACATTTCATGGACAATTAAAATACAATTTAATGACATAAGGTAAAAAAATTCCTTAGTTATAAAAATCAAGAATAAAACCATTGCAAAATGAATAAAATAAATTAAGTTAGAGGCCAAAATAATTACAATTTAGAAGAAAATACAGGGATACATTTTATGTTCCCAAATTCATCTAGTAATTCTTATATATGATACCAAAAGTACAACTAATGAAAATTCAAAACAGGTACCCCTATCTGCATTAAAACATTGTACTTAAAACAACAAAATTGTGTAATAAACATCCACCATAGATGATTTTTTGTTTCCCTTGACATGTTAGATTTTGTTTTAATAAAAAAGATCATTTAGAACTGAAAAGTTCAGATCATGAATTGGAATGTGACTTTTTTATGTGAACATATGGAGCCCTGTTCCCATTTCACCCTGGCTACTGCTTCAGTCAACTATACTTCCATTGTCCTCTTGGGCATCGTCATGACATTTTTCTTCCATTTTCTGAGAAGTCATCTGGATTCTCAAACTAATTTTTTTTGTATAGAGGTTAGAATTTAAGTCATAGCCATCTATGCTCAGAGGCTATTCATAACCTAGAACTGAAGACTGATGCTTGGATGTGCTTGGGATTGGGAACATAAAAGGTACAGGTATTAACAGAGTTAACAGATTTCAAGCAAAGTTCCAGTCCTGTAAATAAAGTTTTTGACCTCTGAATCATTTTATAATTTTTCCTGGATAGCCTTAAATAAAGCAATGCTTTTATATTTCATGTACTCAAATGTGATTATTTATAATTTACCGGTGAACTAAGGATGATCCATTGGTCAAGGTTTAATATAAAGCATGTCTAATAACTATCTGCTCTATTTGTTGGGCAAGCATTTTATTTCTATGTAAATTTAAGCTGGTAAAACTTAAAATTCCTTTTCAAAATCATCTTAGGATGCAATGCATATTGTTATATCTTATATATCTTCAAATTTTAAATAATGATTAATTCATACTAACTTTAAGCTGTTTAATTAAATGGTGTCATATTTTGTTGCTGTTTATATCTTATAAATTATGTTATGAAATTTTATGTTATGAAAACTTTATGTTATGAAAATTTTAATTCAACAGTTGAAGTTGCTTGAGTAGAGACATAATTTAACTATTCATATTTCATAAATTCTCAGTCTCTGATAAGTATTTTTGCTCTGATAAGTATATTTTATGACAAATATATTTGTCATAAATATATAAAATTACCATTATGAGGCTTATTTTTTTTATAAAAAGTGCCTACTAAACTTTATCTTGGAGATCATGATTGTTAAGATTAACCTGCTTGATTATAATACTGCTCATTGAATGAGAGAAACTATTCACCAAATACTGCTCTGATAAAAGGTTAACATAAGACATAAAGCAAAGGTAGAACTTCACAAGAAAACAAAATTCTGACCTCATCCAAAAAAGGAAATCAAAGGTAAACAGAAACTTCCTTAAAATAGTCAAATTTCTTTAAGATAGAGAAAAAGACACATGGAAAAGTGTTCCACATTATCAAACTTCACGGAGATGCAAAATAGAAAAGCAATGAAATATTGTCTCACACTAAAGAAACTGTCACACATCAGAAAGAATAACCAGTACTGGCACTGATGCAGGAGACACTAAAGAAACTGTCACACATCAGAAAGAATAACCAGTACTGGCACTGATGCAGGAGAAAGGAACTCTCAATTGCTGAGGTTAGAATATAGACTGATCCAGTCTTTTTGAAAAAATAAGAGAATGTTCCTCAAGAACTTAGAAATTGAGTATCCAACTGACCCAGGAATAATATTTCTAGAAATATACTTTTGGGGTACAAAAACACAATTATAAAGTCCCTCTGTGCTCATATTCATTGCAGCACTATTCACAAGAGCCAAGATCTGGATAAAAATCCAGTGTCAGTGAACAAATGAGTAGACAAAGAAACCATAGTACATCAACACAAAGGAATACCACATAGAATTAGGAAAATTTAAATCATGAAAGTTGCTCATATACGGAAGGGTATAAAGAATATTATAGTGTGTGAAATGAATCAGAGGTAGAGGAATTGACATAGAATAATAACACTTATTAGTGGGATATTAAACCAAAAGATAGCCTGATAATAATATCCAAAGACAATAGCGATGAGTTCTAGGAGGATCTAGCCATGGTAGGAAGCTTGTCACAAAGAGCAGGGTAGTTCACTTTGGGCAGAGAAGGGATCACTATATCAGTTGTCATTGGAATTGATTACACAAACCTGGATACTGAAAGGAAGCAAAATGATATATGAATGCTACTATTTCAGCAACAATATTGAAAACCACAGTGTCAAAAATAATATAAAAAAAGGGAGTGAAAAGTAAAAAGTGTACCACAGTGGCCTGTATAGAGGGGAGGGTAAGGTGAAGGCAAACTAGGAACATTGGTAGCAGGAAATGGGCACTATAGAAAGGTGTTGGAGATTGTATGACTGAAACAGTAAAAAGAAGACATTGTAATTATGTAAAAAAATAACTAACTTGAATTTTTTTCTCTTTCTCATATTACCTTTGCCTCTTGTTTGTTTTCATTCTACTTAAAATAGTCAAAAAATGCATTTTCCAATCATAAACCAATGCGCAATCAGTGCCCTCTACATTTCAAACCACTACTTTAACAATCATAACTAAAGTAGTGAGTGCTGGAGTAATAGCACAGTGATAGAGCATTTGCTTACATAAGGCTGACCTGGGTTGGATTCGGGTTTGATCCCTGCCATCCCATATGGTCCCCGAGCCGGCCAGGAGCAACTTCTGAGAACAGAGGCAGGAGTATTCCTGAGTGCTGCCAGGTTTGTAGCCCTAAACAAAATTTAAAAAAAAAAGTGGATTAGAGGACAGTTAAATTATATTTTTCCAGTAACAAATCACATTGATTAAGATAAAGTGTTTAATGAAAAATATAAGTGCACTGGCTTGCTGAGCAAAAGTGGACAAATCACATTTATTTCTAAGCATTCTTTTTCTCCTCAATAAAATAAGGACACGTCTCATTTATCTAGTTTTCTTACTGCTTCTCCAAACATTACTATGTCCTCTATGGTACCATTTCTCATAATAATAACAGTGCATGGGAGGCTATTTTTTGGATAGGTTTGTTTATGAAACATGTCCCAAAGAGAACTGTATATGCAAAAGCTAGTCAGCTTTAAAAAAAAAAGAAGAAATGGAACTTGGAACTGTTAACCTTCTTGAATCTCTAATATTTCTTTAATTTCTAATAATTAATTTCTAATATTTCATGTTGCTGATAATCTTGCTGGTTGATTCTGGGGTTTTCACACTATATTCACCATTTGTGTTCTTTATTTAGACACCAGAACTCAATTTGTTGTTCTTGTTGTTCAGCCAAACTTGTTGATGCTCAGGGGTTACTCTTGACTATGTACTCAGAAATTGCTCATGACTTGGGCTACCATAGGGGATGCTTGGTAGTAAACCCAGGTCATCATGGTTCAGACACATGCTGTGCTTTCATTCCATCTTCCTAACTTTTAATCATACTTTCTTCTTATTTTCCTCTTACTATACCTAAAACACATAAGGTGTAGTAGAGGCAAATGTCTTTGAAATGTCTATTATCAAAAGACAAATGAATGCTTTACACTACTTTCCTCTAACACCCATATCCTTTCTAAAGTAGATAGTGTCATTTATCCCTTAACCTAGATATTCACTATATAACTGTTTCATGAAAATTATTTACAATCTTCCATTTTATTTTACTTTTAGAAAATAAAATATTGAAAAACTGTATACTTACTATGTCTATCATTCTGTTATCCTTGCAAATTTCCTTTTTCTCCTCTAAGGATTGATAAATCCCAGAGAAAGGGTTCTACACTTCATTTTGTTTAACATTGCTTCAAAATATTTAATGATATGCCTTGCAAATATATCATCAGTATTCAATAAAGACAAGATATTTCTGACTCATCAGATGCCCAAATTTTAACTCAACCAAATTATAGTTAAATGTTATGATCATATTCTTTCAAAAATAACTAAAAGCATAGAACTATAAATTATATGTATACCTTAAAAATTTAGCTTTGAGCACTTTTAGACAATAGAGTGTTGATTCTTATTTTATTTGATTATCAAAAGTTTCATGCTTAAAACCTGCACCCAGTTCCATCTTCCATAATGACATTAACATTAACTTAAAATAAAATATTCTTCTACTAATAAGAATTTTGGATTTGAAGGTTTATTAGAGTGCAATATTGATAATTTTTAATATTTTGGTAATAACAATTAAAAATATTACTAATATTTATAGGTATAAGATACAGTATTAGCCTTATTTTGCTTCTCTAGAAAAAGAAATTCAATATAAAAATGTTTGAATAAAATAAAGAGGAAGTTATAAATAAGCTAAAAAGAAATGGATAGCAAATATTTCTAAATTTATATGTACTTTATAATTTATCTTATTGATCTCTTTAAAATATTGAATTAGAACATAAGATATTTTATAAACAAATAATTTTACAATTACTTTTTCTCTGTGTGCAAAGAATTATAGTCCAACTTTACTTCACTTTTTTACAGAAGTATTTAAAAATACACTCAATATAATGTATTCATATGAATTTCCAGTACAAGTAAAAGTATAAGTTTATAAGAATAACAATTTCCAATGAAAGTGGTTTATGAAAAAAAGAAAGTGGTTTATGAAGTATATTGCAAATCAAAAAAATGTAGGAGATAAAGATTTCAATACATTTATTATTGAATGCCAAAGACATAGATGTTCCTATGTGAATAGTGTAAAGTTTGTCACATGTAAATTATAGAACAACAAAGTAAAGACAGTAAAGAATACTACATTGAAGTTAACATAGGCAGAATAAATTACTATGGAAGTATTCTATATAACTAAATTGAACTTATATTTTATTTATTTATTTATTCACTTATATTTGATGTATATTTTAAGTATCTATTTATTATGCTCTAGTTTTTTTAATTTTTCTACTTTATATGCAATGGAAGTATAATATTTTAATAGAAAATACTACAAAATATGTGGAAATAAAAGATTACATGTATGATAAACAGTTCATGTGCTGTGGGTTATAGCAGATATCTACACATAGATTTTATTAATAGAAACAAGTTTATGATGGTGAAATTTTTTATTTGTTTTTTTTGTATTTTATTATTTTAGGTCTTGATTTCAAGCCTTTAATTAATTTATAATTAATTTTGTGTAGGTTTAAATATGGTCATGATCTTTACTTTTGCCTGCAGTTGTTCCTTTTTCCAAATACTATTTGCATAAGTGACTTCTCTTCTCTACTGTGAACTCTTTGACACCCTGCATTAGAGTAATTTTATGTTTTATGTATTACATTTTAGTTTTATGGTTGTGGACTTTTACAGGCTTTGATTACATTTTTGTTGTTCTTTGTTTGTTGGAAAATCAAAATGGAGAGGTGCCAAGAGATATGGTTCAGACTATTTGTATTTGGTATTAGCAGTAGTTAAGGGGCCTATTGGAAAGCTGTAGAGCGTTTTCCTGGCATATGGCCAATCAATGATGAACCCCAATTCTATCCCCAGAATCCCATATATTTCTTTTTTTTATATTTTAAACACCTTGATTACATACATGATTGTGTTTGGGTTTCAATCATGTAAAGAACACCACCCATCACCAGTGCAACATTCCCATCACCAATGTCCCAAATCTCCCTCCTACCCACCCAACCCCCACCTGTACTCTAAACAGGCATCCTATTTCCCTCATGCATTCTCATTATTAGGATAGTTCAAAATGTAGATATTTCTCTAACATATGGGATATGAGATTCCATATGTTTCACGGAGCCCCCCAATAGAGATTTCTTAGATCAGAGCCAGAAGTAACCCCTGAGTGCCGTCGAGTATGATACAATAACCCAAAAAAAAAAAAATAGAGAGTTGTTGATATATATGCATGATATATAATATTACTTTGACAACACATATAACATAGCATCATACATCTGAAATTATATGTATGCTGTCATCCAAATCATTTGACTCAACTTAAAAAATTGCTTCTTAAAATTATGTTCACTTTAATCATCTATAACATTGCATTAAACACTTCTCAGTTTCATTCAGGAAAAATAATAGAAAATTGAAATCAATAAATAAAGTTTAATGAGCAGCAATGGGGAGCTTCCTGTCAAACTGTACAACTACAAATAAGAATTCTGCCAAGTTCTAGTTGTTTGTCCATGGGAAATTAATCAGCATCTCATCAGAGAATTCTTCCTTAATAAATAATAATAAATAATAAAGTCGAATGATACTAATAGCTAAATGCTTTAAGGTTTTATTGAGAGTTTATGGAAAAAAAACTAATTTGTAAACCTTAATGTGATCATTGGTAAACCCTGCATTTTGTGTATTTTTTATTTTTGTTATGCCATTTATAGACATTAGTTAATGATAAATGATGGGTATATTTATAAAAGCTATTACTTGGAGCAAAACAATGGTTATTTTTATACAATCTTTCATTTCTAGTATTCAGTAAAATAGAGTAAATACATAGGCAAACAAATTCTGTAACTACAGAAAAAAGTCATGTTTAATACCATTTATCAGAGCTTAAATGCTAGGATAATTGTTTCTTGTGGATATTTTTATCAAATATTTTATCAAATATTGCATACAAAATTGCTTAAACTTTGTGGAATTTGCAGGTAATCTTTTAGCAGTTTAGTTTTAGTTTGCTAAGTAGGAAATTTAAGAAAAATTATAAGAAAAAATGAAATGAATAAGGGCTTCTTTAATAAGTAAAAATAAATGAAATATTTCTACTAAAAGCAAACTGGGAACCAGTGGTCCTCAAACTACGGCCCACGGGCCACATATTGTATTTGTTCCTGTTTTGTTTCTTCATATCAAAATAAGATGTATGCAGTGTACATAGGAATTTGTTCGTAATTTTTGTTTTTACTATAGTCTGGCCCTTCAATGGTCTGAGAGACAGTGAACTGGGCCCCTGTTTAAAAAGTTTGAGTACCCCTGCTGAGTGGGAACAATGGTTTGATTCAATCATAAGAATACTTTCCTCCACATCTCTATCAGAGTGTACCATCTCATGCCACAGAGATTGGTGCACATCACAAAGAATGAGAACAAGCAGTGTTGGCTGGGATATGGAAAGAAAGGACTCTTATCCACTGCTGGTGAGAATGCTGCTTAATCCAACCTTTATGGTAAGCAATATGAAGATTCCTCCAAAAACTGGAAATTGAGCTCTCATACGATCCAGTTATACCAGTCCTAGGGAAATAATGTAGGAACACAAAAATACAATGCAAAGATCCCTTCCTCACACCTATATTAATTGCAGTGCTATTTACAATAATCAGACTCTGGAAACAACCAAGATGCTCTTCAAAAGATGAATGGCTAAGGAAACTGTGGTACATATACACAATGGAATATTATGCAGCTGTCAGGAAAGATGAAGTCATGAGATTTTTCTATACATAGCTGTACATGGAATCTATTATGCTGAGTGAAATGAGACAGAGGTAGAGAGATAGAAACAGAAAAGTCTCACTCATCTATGTGTTTTAAGAAAAATAAAAGGCATCTTTGCAATAATTCTCAGAGACAAAAGAGATGAAGGCTAGAAGGTCCAACTCACAACATGAAGCTCATCACAGAGTAGTGAGTGCAGTTAGATAAATAACTACATTGAGAACTATCATAAAAATGTGAATGAATGAGGGAAGTAGAAAGCATGTCTCGAGTACAGGTAGGGTTGGGGGTGGGAGGGAGATTTGGGACATTGGTGATGGGAATGTTGCATGGGTAAAAGAGGGAGTGTTTTTTACATGACTGAAACTAACTACAATCATATTTGTAATCAAAGTGTTTAAATAGATATTAATAAAAAAGAGTACTTTCTTCATATGTCTGAGGTCATGGGGTTTATCTCTGCCACTCCATAGTCTCTCTCTTAAATCCATAAACAAAACAAGACAATAAGCAAAACTCCCATGATGTAAAGTCGATTTTTAACTATTTTTTGTTTCCTTCGAATTTGCGTCACTGACTGTTAGATCTCAAATAGATACGAGAGCAGTACCCAACAGAATAATGTGTAAGTTTTAAGAAATAAATTGGAAAAAAAACAGATATACTGGACAGAAAATGTTAACAGTATATATAAAAGGAGCATATATTCTCTCTCCAAAAGTCAACTGGCTCCCTGGAGATTTTTGCTTATTTTTATGAAGTCAAGTATGTATTTAGAGCTGAAACTTGACCGAAGGATGAATTGAGATAAATAGTCTAGTTACACCATATTGGCAGGTTTGATAGCTTGTGTTCATTGCCCTGAAAATCCTGGCAGTTTTAGAGACTAAAAAGTGAAAAAAAGCATATCAGTTGCACCTTTATGATTTCCCAAGGATGACATTAAAAGCTTAACTGAGAATAAAATAAGTATGTTTAGAGACAGGCATCAACAACATTCTCACTATCAACATATATTTTATTCTCACCGTATTTCTAAACTATTTTAACACTCATGACAATTTATGAAATTACTTCCTCTTCCTTCACATAGATTTACCTCTCAAAGACAATTTGGTTATTAAGTAGCGGTGATATTATATTCATATATTTAAATTGATGCATCAGAGCTGGAGAGATAGCAATGGGTAAGGCATTTGTTTGAATGCAGCTAACTGGGCTCAAACCCATCACAACAAGGCCAGGAGTGATTCTTGAGCATCATTGGGTACAGTTCAAAAACAACAAATTGATGTTTTATATAGGCTTTCACTTTTTATTGAAGTAGAGTTGCTCAGTGGCCAGTCATCACACAGAAAATAGGACACAGGTAGGCGAATATAAAGAGAGATAAACGCTCAGCACAGAGGGTCCAAAAGTCAGAGAGCGACTTGGAGTCATGAACAAGAAAAAAGCAGACAGTGTATATAAAATTTGAGCATGTTTTCTTGCCCCAAATCCATATTTTCATTCATGATGTAAGGTAAAGCAAATGTACAGAGGCAAAAGTAGTGATTAGGATATTCTGGTAAGGCTGGTGACTTACAGTGTTTTCCCGCTAGTCAAGACATCTTATTTTACCAGACATAATGTCTCGTGGACTCACTTCAATACTCTCGGTAGTTTGGCACTTCGACTCTCATTCTGTTATTCTGAACCTATGGTTTATATTGGGCACAGTGAAAACATCAGTTCATAATATTATAGAGGCTTTAGATCTACAGTATAAAATTTTTCATTTATATATATATATTATATATATATTACATGATTTCTGTCAAAGCCATTTCTACTTGTCATGCAAATTAACCCTTTACTTTATTTTCTAACCACACATCTCCCTACTAACCACCATTGTGTTCCTTTTTTTTCTTCAAAACCTAGAGAATGTTTGGGGTTCATAGTGGAAGAAATTAGGAAGATCCCATAAAGGTCAAATATTAAACCTATACTTACACTTTGCAGAGGTATATTATCAGGACCAGCTGTGATTTTTCACTTAGTTGTAGACTCTCAGAACAACCCAGATTTTATCTGTCTTTGCTATATAATATAAAAAATTATAGTAATCATGTAGAGCCTAGAATTTTCAAAGAGAGTTGGTGTGGTTGCCATCAATGTACATGGAAGAGATCCCTCTTTAGTCAAATAGTTGTTAGGAAGGAGAGAATAGAACCATGTAGTATTAATATTTCAGAGGTACTGAAACGACTGCATCTCAATAAATAGTTATTTGAGACACACTGCTCAGTGAACTCATTAGTCCTTTAGACCATTAGGTAGAGCCTAGTTTCAGTACCTTCCACCAGGAACCCAAAGAGTAAAGAACAAATCATAAAAATTAGGTTGCTTTCCATAAAACTTTGTTGCATCCTTTCTTTGCTGATTGCACTTTGAGGGGTTAAGTTCTTCTTCAGTAGGAGGTACATTAGCAGATTCCATGTTGAAGAAATTTTTTGACCAACTCTTCATTCTTAGAATTTCTCCCTGCTGTCTATTTAAGGGACATATCATCCCTTAGCATTTTGTTTTTCAATCTACCTGACCATAACACTCTGGGGACAGTTTGAATATCTGAAGACAGGTTGGAAATCTGATAAGTCAATGTTGAGGTGAAGGTGTCATTTCTATACTCTGTTCTAGAATACATTAAGCAGCACAGGTTTTATGCTCTGGTCATAAAGAAGCTAGGAGGAAGTGAATAAAAGACATTATGTGCACCAGAAGAAAAAAGATCTTTTGAACGAAGACTTTATTTGAAAGTAAAATAGCAAAACAATAAACACTACAAGAAATTAACTGCATTTTTATATTTCAAACTGAATCATAGTTTGAAATTATTATTCAAATATTTATTATTCAAATAATTATGATTTTGGAAAATTAAGAACAAAAATAGTCTTGAATATTTTGCAAATATCTTTGAAAAAATTCTTTGAAAAGAATTTTTTTTGATTTTTTTTGTTATTTGGGTCACACCTGCCAGTGCTCAGGGGTAACTCCTGGCTCTATGCTCAGAAATCTCTCCTAACAGGCTCAGGGAACCATATGGGATGCCGGGATTTGAACCACTGTCCTGCTGCATGAAAGGCAAATGCCCTACCTCCATGCCCCTTGAAAAGAATTTTTAAAAATATTTTCCATACTGAACCAAGCTATGTTTCATGCTAAGGTGTGTAGACCACAACAAAGGCACTCAGCACCTGGCTATAGAGAAAGTTGACTCTTGTTTCCTATTCCCTTTGGAGATGATGTGGGGTCAGGCAAAGAACAAAGTCAGGAGGAAAGTCGGGTATTCAGTTATTCTAAAATAAATGGAACTACAGGCCAATGTGTCTTAGCACATATGTTTAAAACATTGTCACTGGAAATCATCTTGGAAAACTAAACCATTGAGATTAAAGCAATATTGCCTTACTTAACCTGGACAAAACTGGATTACATGGGTGAACATAGCTCTGGAATGTCATATCTCAGAATGTGTTCCTTCAGATTCTCCTTCACACCCTTCCATGAAAATCATACAGGGTCCAAAGGAAAAAAGGAAAGAATATAGTTTAGAAAATACAGTTATAAAATATAGAGGGAATATAAAAATTCCATGAAACAAAAATTTGGTTCTTCACTAGTAACCGGGAGATGTATATAATGTATCCTGAAAATAATTATTTAGAATATATAAGGAACTCAGAAAACATAACATCAAAAAATAACCAGTCCGGGGGCCGGGAGGTGGCGCTGGAGGTAAGGTGCCTGCCTTGCCTGCACTAACCTAGGACGGACCATGGTTCGATCCCCCGGTTCCCCATATGGTCCCCTGTGCCTGCCAGGAGCAGCTTCTGAGCGAATAGCCAGTAGCAACCCCTGAGCATCACTGGGTGTGGCCCAAAGACCAATAAATAAATAAATAAATAAATAAATAAATAAATAAATAAATAAATAAATAAATAACCAGTCCAATCAGACAAAGGGATTAAAGCTCCCAAAAGTCACCTACCAAAAATGTATTTGAAAGTCACACAAATTCAGGAAAAAAATGTTTAAGATCACTTGAACAAGGAGAATGAAAAATCAATATATGTTAATAAGAACTAATCAATGAAGAAATCATTTCAAAAATACATAGGGCTATAAGTGTATATCTGAAAGTATATAGAAGACAAAGGCATGCCTTTGAACTCTAGAATTTCAGGTCAAAGAACAGATATTTGATTAATACCTTTATTTTTTTTCTCTCTTTGAGTCATTTTTCTTCTACAGGGAAACCTGTTTTTAGATGTATTTGTTGTTATAGTTTCATTAGAACAGAGCTGTACCCAATTTGTTCTTTCCTCTTCAGGTATGACCCTTGCTGATACAGTTTGGAAACCTAATTCCCATACAGCAGCGGATAACTCAGAATTGCACATGGAGAAAATACCAATAGTCCTTGTATTGCAGTTATGATTCATGTCAAGGAGAGAGAGCAAAGGTTAGGGCAAAACGTGATTTGGGATTTTTAGCAGAAAGGCTGTATTTAGTCTCTTGAATTGTGATTTCTGCATGACTCCCCCCAATTTTTTGTGAAATTGAATAAAGTAATACCAATAATATGGATATGGTACCTTATTAGCAATAGTAAATTTTGGTACATTTATCTGATTATTTACCTATTCAAAATTTTTGTACAGACAATATCTCAAGTGCTATCTCTTAAACACATTTCTTTCATTTTCTGCCTCCTTTCCTCTTAATCCAGAGAAATCTTTCTCTCTAAACCACATTCATTTATCTCTCTCTCATCTCTCTCTTTTCCTTCACATTTTTCTAAGTAATTTTATTCACTAAAAGTTATCTTGTACAAAAAAGTATGCACAGTTAAATTGAACAAGTTATATATGGAAAATATTATATATGTATCTTTATTATGAATAATGTTTATAAGAGGTAAATTATATTTACACTTTATACACACATATATATTTGGAAATGTCAACATATATACATATATACTGTATAAATATAATTATGCCCACTAAACATTTTTACAGCAGGTGTTATTCTATTGTTCTTTCATCTGTTCATGGATCACCCACTTTCAAAGTTTATCAATGTTTTTATCTAAGAAATTTCTGTATAATTATTTATTTAGCACCAACTTATTGATGAAAAAATATCAATTCATTCTTTCAATCTATTCATCCCTCATCTCCTAAAATTAAAGAGATTTTCAACTAAAATCATACTTACTTCTTGTTTTCTTGCTTTTGTATAAAACTTTACAAAATAAAGACTAAGAACTGTGTACAACTTGATATAAAACACTGTCCAAAAAAAAAAAAGAAGGAAAAGAAAAGAAAAGGGGGCCTAAGTGGAAACACAGCAATAGGGTGTTTGCTTTGCACAGGGCTAACCCAAGACTGCTGTAGGCTTGATCCCTGGTATCTTATATGGTCCTCCAAACCAGGAGGGATTTCTGAGCACTGAGTCAGGAGTAACTCCTGAGCACCCTGGGTATGGCCTAAAGCAAACAAGCAAACAAAAACAACAAACACTGTCCAAAGCTATGGAGATATGCATGCCCAGGTGCCTTTTACCAACCAGGATCTGAAAGACTTCTTTATGAACTGTCTCTTGACCAACAAAGACCATTTCTTACTGGATTTTTCTAAGGGTCAAAAGCTTTCTCACAAAGTTTAATTCGTAGCTCTTGTCTCAACTGCTGTGTGTAGAACCTCATCACTTCATTTGCTTTCATGCTGCTTTGGCAAAATTTGCATTCAGTGGGAAACCATAGCTACAGGTATAAGAAACTTATTCTTAGATAATATATATATATATATATATATATATATATATATATTTCTCAATTTGGCTTTTGGAATTGGAATTATTAAGCTGCTTCAGACACTCAGAAATGTAGGATGTAATATAAATTAAATTTCTATCAAGTTCAGTCTTAATTTCTTAGTTTTTGAAGAAGATGTTTGTCTTAAAGTAATAGATGATTTTGTCCACACTATATCTTTTGTGGCATTTTTGTTGCACTGAGGTTTAAACATAGGTGATAGGGAATATATGTGTTAGGTGTCATGCGTTTTATTTTTTAATCACATTAGTCTTGCTTTGTCTGCCAAGTAGTTTCTATTGAGTTTCCTGTTATAATTTTTATTTTATTTTATTAGTTTAGTTTAGTTTTATTTTGTTGCATTTTTGTATTTTTTGTTTGCTTGGTTTTTTTTGTTTTGTTTTGTTTGTTTGTTTGTTTGTTTTTTTTTGTGATATACTGCAGCACCTGGGTTATTCCTGGGTACGGACTCAGAAATCAATCCTGTCAGTCTCAGAGGACCATATTAGATGTTGATAAGAAAAGTTAGGTCAGCATGTGTAAGGCCAATGCCTTTTTCACTGAGCTATAGCTTCAGCAACCTAATAATGATTTTATATTTTTTACTAATTTATATTTTTCTATTCCAGTTTATATTTATCAAATTACTTGTTTTTATTTATTTATTTGTTCATTTATTTATTATTTTAGTTTTTCTGCCACACATGGGGATGCTCAGAACATATTCCTAGCTATGTGCTCAGAAATCATTCCTGGCTTGGGGAACCATAGGGATGCTAGGGATTGAATCCAGGTCCATCCTGGGTCAGCTGCTTGCAAGGCAAACGCCCTACTGCTGTGGTACCATTCCAACCCCAAATTACTTGCTTTTCAATAAAGTTTGTTTTAGGTTTTATTCAATTTATGATTACAATATGGTTTATCTGCTAACTAATAATGTGTTTAATTTATTTCATTTACCTTTACATGATTATCTTAAATACCTCATTTGTTTGTGACTTTTGAATGTTATAAAAACATAACTATAAACAAAAAACATTATGTACCTTCTCAGTGATCTGAAAAGTATTATAAAATCAGAAATAAATTTTATATTTAATATTAACAAATAATACATTATATTTTACAATTTAATAAATTATTAATTTAAAAATAATAAATTTAAGTCAAAATTTGTATGAAATAATACCTATATAAAAGTTGTCAAAATAAGAGCCTAAATCTGTAGGTGATTTAAGTATCAAAAGTATTACACATAATTATTTCATGAAAAAACAACAAAGCATAAACTTAAGAAAAGTAATGTATGAAGTTAGAAATATGCCAGTAAAATTTTTCAATTAAGAGGAATCTGAAGTAAAGAATTCTGAGATAAAAAAAAGCATCAGTTGAAGAACAGAAAGCAATCCAGTCATGTATAATATTTCACAGATGAAAATGTTAACCTTTTATGTCCTCTCATGTATTATTGGCATTTTGGCATTTAAGCTGATTCTTATATTTTAGCTCTATGGTAATGACTGCTATAAATATGATTCCACATTTTAACTGTTTTAAATATGAGAGTTTCTTTTGACCAGTTTCATAAGACTAGAAGACATGGGCCACTAAATATTGAATATTCAAATGTAATGAATTTCCAAAGTAGTTGACATTTTGCGCCTCAACCAGAAATCTGTGTCGTATATATAATAGTTTCACATCTGCTACAAAATTGAAAATTGTCATAATTTCAAAGTTTAAAAATGAAAATTATTTTCCCATCTTTTTTTGTTGTTTTTGTTTTTTCGGGTCATACCCTGTAATGCTCAGGAGTTATTCCTGGCTATGCACTCAGACATTGCTCCTGACTTGGGGGCATACGGAACACCAGGGGATGGAGCACCAGTCAGTCCTAGGCGAGTGCTGGCAAGGCAGACTCCTTACCGCTCTGCGCCACCTCTCCGGCCCCCATTTCCCATCTTTTTTTGACAGTAATTTAAGTTTATTTTAGATTTAAGACAAATATTCAAAAAGTTAAATGCAATAAATAAACTTCATGATGTTAAAATTTGTATCATTTTATAACTTTTGGTTAGTATAATGTAGGTCAAAACCTATTTATTTAATTGTATTATGTTGCTTGCTAAATTTTATCACTAATCTCACTATTGTATCATGACATATTAGAATTATAATTTATTACTCAATTTCTTTTGAATATACATAAATATTTAGTATACTTTTTAAAGAATATGCAGTTTTTTTTCATTTTTACAATTCATTGGTTAAATATTTTGCTGCAGGTATGAGGGTTTATTTTAATGTTATTTGGTTTTAATCAAACATTTCACTTAACTTAGCTGACATTATTGTGATTGCATTCACAAATTATTTCCTGCATCTTCTCATAGGGATCTAGGAGAGCAGAATAGTACTTTCTCATGGCAAAATACTACTTTTCTTGTCAATTTATAACATTTCATTCATCAGACTGCAATAAAAGTCAGAAAAACAAGTTTTGATGTTGACAAAGAATATCTTCCTAAAGAATGCACTGTAACTACAAAATGTCATTACATTCTGGTTCTTAGAAATACTATTTTGTATTTTTAAAATGAAAAACATTGTTCTCTAATAACTTGTACTATCAGAAAATGCTGTTTGAAAGTATATTATTGAAAATGCACACCCTTTGCATCTGAGAATTCTGTCTCTTCATAAAGACAAGCACTTTTGAACTATAATCCAGGTAAACTCCAGTTTCTACACATAAAATAAGCATTATTTTTGTGGAGGGCAATTGTTCCTGAAACTTCAATTCCCCACATGCTGAAAAGTATTTACTAAATATACTGAGATATTTCTCCTGCCCTTCACATCAACCTTAATTTTGAAGTTTTCAAGGATACAGAACAAAGGGTCAATTTGCTTTCTTTTTATTTTCACTATACACTATATTTTTCATATATAAAATAGCATTTCTATATTATTTGTATTTATATAAATATTTTATATGTGTTTATATAAATGCATTCTTGTGTATATGTTAATACAAATTATGTCCCTTTTGAAGATCTTTATATGCTTATAGTCATAATCTTTAATTTATCAGCACAATGACCCTCTGAGGTAGGGAATATTCCCATTGTACAAGATAGGGAAGCCGAAGCACTGAAAGGCTAAGTGACTTTCCTAAGTCACACAGCTAAATTTTAGAGTCTAGGGTCTTTACAAATATAAAGTTATTTATAGATTCTGTTGTGCTACAATCAAAGTCAAAGTAAAAATATTTCCTAGGGAATAATTGTTTGCTACTTAATCAAAAGCAAATGATCCAACCCATGATTTCATTTACTGGTATTCAAAGGGTTTGGGTCAATTTTGATGAAAAGAAAAAGAATCAAAAATTTGCCAGACATTTTGATTGCCTGATTGCAAATTGAAAGAAAACCTTTAGGGCCAGAGCTGTGGAGCAGCCTTAGAGCATTTGCAATTGGTTGACCTAGGACGGACCGTGGTTCCTCAATCCAGGAGTGATTTCTGGGCACACAGCCAGGAGTAACCGAGTGTGCCCCTAAAACCAAAAATAAATAAAGAAAATAAAAATAAAAATAAACCTTTAGGAAAAAAAGAAATAGAATTATCTCTTTATAATTGTAGATATGGTGGAATGGAGTAGAAATTCACTATGGCATAAGAAGAGTTAAATAAATGATTATATGAGCAAGTATCTTAATCTAACATAATTTTTTTTAAAAAAAGGAATACAAATCCATTTTATTTGCTACCAAACACTTTATTCTAAAAATAATATTTATTTTCTCCAAATTAATATGCTATTTTATCACTCTCATCATTTTTTACCTATATATGTTACATTTTAAAAATATTTCAGAAAATTTCTATCATTGTGTTGTTTACATAGGCAATAAAAATATTTCAAAAATGGTAGGTTGGACTTTTTTGGAAGAATAAGTATCTAATTTGCAGCTGGGAGATGCTCTCGGGTCAGTTTTTCTGAAACCAGAACTCAAGCCTTCTGCTTTGAAAAGCATCACTCCAGTTCACAAACTACCTCCCACCTCCTAGCTTTAACCTTAACAATATTTTTGAGGGGTGCACGGTAAGCCATTCTCAAAACGTAGTCTGGGTTTGCAATTGGGAACACTCCTGGCAGGCTCAGGGGACCAAATTGGGTAGAGAGAATCCTGTCCAATAATATTTCAAATTTAGGCATATTTGAATTTTTTATGTTCATGTACTTATCCGACAAAGAGGTAGAAAAAAGGTCGTCACTTAGCAGAAGAAATGAACCCTGTAATTGTTAGCCTTTTATTTTTATTTATTTATTTATTTATTTATTTATTTATTTATTTATTTATTTATTTATTTATTTATTTATTTATTGTGGTTTTTGGGTCACACCCGGCAGTGCTCAGGGGTTACTCCTGGCTCCATGCTCAGAAATTGCTCCTGGCAGGCACGGGGGACCATATGGGGCATCGGGATTCGAACCGATGACCTTTTGCATGAAAGGCAAACGCCTTACCTCCATGCTATCTCCCGGGCCCCAATTGTTAGCCTTTTACTGCTTCTTTTATTCAGTGAAGTGAGTAGTGCTGCAAGAGAGTACTATCATTTCCATATTCGAATGACATAACATGGATAGAAATGATGCAGTAGGGCCAGAGTAATGCACAACAGGCAAGGTATTTGCCTTACATAAGGCCTACCAGGGTTCAATCTCCATCCTGGGTATTCCATATGGTCCCCCAGTCTGCCAGGAGAGATTTTTGAGCTCAGAGACAGACTTAACCTGAAAGCTGCAGTGTGTGGTCCAAAAACAACAGAAATAGATGCCGATAAAAACATTGAAACCCGCAACAGTAAATCAATCCTTCAGTGACTTCATTGGAATAAATCTATTTGTGTTTTTGTTATTAATGCAGCTGCTGTTCTTGCTGAATATGTTGAGCAAAGTTATTTGTCAGATAAACAATCATATTGTAAGGAGGCCAGTAGGAATAAAGATTTATGTGCATTTACTGTGCTATAAAATCAAACTAAACTAAGACTTGATCATTGTAGTGCATTATGAAAATATTCAGAATATACATATATAATACTTTGCGTAGCAAAATATTAGCCATATATTTAAATATTTAAATAGTACTAATATTATTACTTGACATAAAATTTAAATTTATAATCATGTTTTAAGATAACAAACATTAAGTTATAAAGCTATAAAAACAATTAATTTTAAAAAATGTAAGCATCAGCTTGGTGTTAAAATGGGGAGCCAAAGAGATTGTACAATGATTAGGGCACTGGGCTTGCACGTAGTCAACTTTGTAGTCTATAGGCTACGTCCCCAATGGTTCATCTTAAACCATCAAGAATGAATTTTCAATGCCAAATTAGGAAAAAGCCCACAGTACTTCCAACAATGGCCCCATAACAGAAAACAAAAATAAATGTTTTTTATTGAAATCAAATAAATTTAATATAAGTTAATATAATCCACTATGATAAAAGATAAAAAATAAAAAATAAATTTCATTTAATATATTGAATAAATTCATAATGCACTGTATATATATTTTCATTTATACAATTATATATGCCCATTATATTTTAGTAAAACTCAAAGCAATTTAATAAATTGAAAAATGTATGTTGGATTTTTAATGTCCATATCAAAATTAGTAGACATAATTTTATGCAACTTATTCATAGAAATAAGACATATTTCATTATATATGCATTACATATATTTACATAATATGTCTGGTATGTCTTATTTTATAACTTGGGAAAATAATGACTACTAGTATGCAATCTTAATTAAAATACATCTTTGAGAAAAAATATGTTGCGTATATTCCCCCTGTAATACCAATATAATCTTAGAAAAATCTATTCCAGTTTGCCCTTTGATTATCATTTATTGCATTGTTCATGTTAATTTTGTGACAACAGTATAAAACATTATGAGATGACAATGCAAAGATAAATTATGTTATTTTAAAAAAGGAAATGAGCTGATTTATGCTCAGGCACAAATATAAAGTAAAATATGATATAAAGTAAAACATATCTATTTTTTTCTACAGAAAACACTAACACTGAGTCTGTAAAAGATCACCCCAGCAAGTCAGTATAAACATATCTTAAACTTAATTTAGTGATCTACTAAATTTACATGTAGGTTAAAATAATAGCAGATATGTGTTGTTTAAATACAAATAAGACAGAAATGAATGACTAAAATAGGACAAGCTATCACTATTCAGAAAATAGGTTTAGAATAATATTTAATATAGCCAAAAATTTTATATATGTTTTTGATATTAAACTTTAATAATAAGAAATGAGGATTAAT
>PVKC010016519.1:0-20607 GCA_004027635.1 Crocidura indochinensis
GAAAGACAAACGCCTTACCTCCATGCTATCTCCCGGGCCCCCGATTCCTGGCAATTTTTGCCTGAGTTATATTTCTTAGGCGAAAAGGAGCCATGAGTGGGTTTTTGTTGTTGTTTTGTTTTGTTTTGTTTTGTTTTGAACCACACCTTGTGACACTCGGGTTTCTCCTGGCTCTTCACTCAGAAATTGCTTCTGGCAGGCTCAGGGAACCATATAGGATGCCAGGAATAAAACCCAGGTCTGTCCCGGTTCAGCTGCATGCAAGGTAAACTCCCTACCACTATGTTATCTATCACTCTGGCCCCTGAGTGAGGAAATTTTTAAGAAATGTTGGTAGATCTTGTTCTCTAACAACTCTTTTAAGTTGATGCCTTTAGTCCCATGCTACGTTTGTTGGAAATGAGGATATTAGTAATTGGTAAGTACAGCCTCTGAGCAGCGGGATGTTTTCCTCTTAACCACTGTGCTGGCTATACTGCTTCCAAAGTGTGGTAAAATGAAGTGCAGCATAACAACTTTAATGTCCCCTGATTCATAGTAGTACCTTGAAGCTGTATCATGACCTTTTCAAACTTTTATCTTGTGATCCAACCCATCACATCCCCATCAGGACAGGTCAGTGCTTCTGGTCTACAGACCAGCCACCCTAAGGAGACAGATGGCTATTCTGACATTTCTTTCCATGTCTCCTTCAGAATGGTTAAATACCAACCTAATGCATGACAGGCAGACATACTCAAATTCTCCCCATGGTTGCTCCGGTTCTGATTAAGTTGATGCTGGGCTCTGGGCTCAAATATTTTCAGTTTCTCTATGGAACAATTAAAGGAGGAGTATAGTCCAGCATGTTTATATAATTTTGTTCATTAATAATTCTTTATATGCTATGTTTGGATGATAAAAATCCAGAAATTATGCAAACAGGATGTTCAAATTATTTTTAAAAAGTGCACAGGGGAAAAAAATCAAAAGAAATATGGCCATATTATGGTTGCCTTTGGATGACAGAAAGTTTGGTGACTTTTAAAAAAAAGTTTTACATACCATTACATAATCAGATTTTTTACCAAAAATTTGTGTTTATTGCACAATTGAAGGAAGAAACTAAAGTATAAAACAAGGGAAACACTACTTAAATCCTTTGGTCTTTAATAAGTCTGCCTTGTGAACTCTTGGGTGAGCTTCTGGAAGTGAATATCCCTTTCTCTTAGACACAATCTCCAGAGTCATTGCTTCTTTCTTTTTTTCTGCTCTGGATACATTTGTTTGCCTTTTCCACCAATCCCTCCTCTCTATCGTTTTTTATTAAAATTTATTTAGACAGATGTGAGAAGATAGGAAGAAATATATATTCAAGAGAGAACAGAATTCTCCAGGGTGAAATAGACAAGCAAATATACAAGCAAAATGTGTTCAAGGTATAAACATAGCCTTGAAGAACAAGTTATCTTCTCTTTGTTAATAATGTTCACAATTCAATGTGCATCCTTATTCTTTCTTTTCCACATACAACATTTTCTAATGTCTTTGTTAGCAATTTGTAGAAATCATTCCTTACTTGCTAGCTTAGTCCAAGATCTATCCATCCATCCATCCATCCATCCATCCATCCATCCATCCATCCATCTATCTATCTATCTATCTATCTATCTATCTATCTATCTATCTATCTATCTATCTGTCATATAGTCTCATCACTTATCTTTAAAAATAGGTATATAATAATAATTTAGGAATAGATATATAATATAAATTGCCTTTATCCTTTTATTTTTCAAACTTAAAAATAACTTGCATTCAAAATGTGTTAAAATTTTTGTCTTATAATCTTTATATTCTGAAATAGATCTGTGCTCTCTGGAAAACATAATTTATACAAGTATGGGGTTCCCATAGTTAGTCCAGAAACTCCTGGTTCATGAGGGGGACTCTCAGGTCTTAGCATATAGAATTCAGAGCTATAATTATAGTTATTATATAGCAAAATCAGCTAAGGGAGAGGGTACATGGGATGAACTATGAGGTACTAATCCCAGTTTCTATATGCCTCTTTTTGCGGACTTTTAAGTTTTCTTGTGATAAGTTATGGCAATGCATAAAATGTTGTTTACCTAGAGATACTTGTTAGAAAATTTATACTGAGAGCTGACCATGAAATTAGCCTTTGCTTAGAATGATTTCTATATTTCATATTCTCACAGACAAAGCAAGGTTCAGTATAAAATATAAAGCATTTTATTTGTTTTGTAGAAACATTCTCTTGGAATGTGGGAAAGTCTCCTGAAATCCGAATTCTTAGACACCTGCCATGGGTGAACTCTATACACAGTACTTTCAAAGCTAGCAATCTCAGACCTTCTGTGAAATGTTTTTCTACACACTGGAAATTCAGTTGCCTAATTGAATTCAATAAAAAACAACTTTTACTTCATAAAAAAGATAGCCATCTATACCACTTTTATTCCAAAAAATTAGCTTCAAAAATAAAAGTTAAAAAATAGCCTTACTATGAGTGTTCACTGCTATGTGCATGACATTGTGCCTCTTTCCTGTAGCTCAGTTTTCACTTCCCTAAGTTCTACTGGGACTTCGATCTTTAAAATTCTCTGTTTCCTAACACCTTGTATATCAGTGATTTCAAACACTTAGTCAAGAGTTATATGAAGCTTTTCTTAGAATATTGTGCAGTATCTGAGATACTAAATATCCAGACTCTCTTTCCTCAATTGTTCTATAGTGAGCAAGTGAAAGAGGCCACTTTCCCACCACTTTTTGCTCTTCAGGAGAACGTTGTCAGCTCAGCAGACAAAGGAGCAGATTTGGAGAACGAGTCTTGAGAGAGTGAGGAAAGCTAGGTCAGGAAATAAAAACTGAAGAGAACTGCATGCCATTTCATCTAGACCATCATTTTAAAAAACAAAACTCTTCTTTTTATTTCCTTGCTATTTTTAATGTTGTCATAGTTTAGGTAACAAATTTACAATGTTTTTAATGTTTATGGGCTTGATGTATAGTCATTGTACCTTGCCACAATGCCCTTATTATGTTCTCATTGCCTCTTTATTCTTCTGTTCTCACTCTATCCCTATCCTCAGGTTTATAATCTAGGAAGTCATGCCAATCATGTATGTGGAGAAGCATAAACTGTATTAGTCAATGCAATGCTTGTGTTGTTAAAGTGTATAAGCTATATAAACTGACTGGAACTTTTAATTGGAGTCCTTGTCAAGACTCTACTTGTTGGATGATCTTGGACCTTGGCTAGCCAAATAAACTCCCTTTTGCACTTTGTATTATTGGAGGTGGTTTTTGATTCTCAGCATCGATTTGGGTTGTCAACTCGGACCCTACAACTGTAGCTTATAGCACATGCCCGGCAAGTATGAGGCCTTCTATTCAAACCCCATGTCCTGCCACATGCCCTGGAGATAACCTGGGACTTACTGGTGAAGAAAAAAGGAATAAAAAGTCCTGATTTATTACCCGCTCTCTAAAGTCCACCATCTGCTCCTCTTTCTGGGTCCGTATCTAGTCCTCGTCACCTAGTATACTCTGGAAAACCCCACATGCTATCCTGTTCTTTTCAGGAAGGAGATGACTCAGCAAGCCCAATAATGAAATGCTGACCTGGCAGCACTTTAATTGGAGTGACCCAATTAAATTAAGTGTGTGAATTCTATCTCAGAACTGCTTCTTAGCCCATAACCATATGTGAGACAGCACTGGGTTTCTCTTCTGAAGATTTTTATCCAAATATACTCAGGATTATTTCTTACAGTTAGAATTCAGTGAGACAAAATACTTAATATTGAAGATGTATATTATGCATTTATTTTTAAATGAGTTCATATTTTTCTGATAAATATGTTTTAGCTTATTGGCTTGATAAGAACTTTGTCTATTCGGTGTGTGGGAGAGAGGTGGAAAGAATGATTTCACCTGAGTCTTATCTCGTTTGTCATCTCAAAGTTTGACAAAGTTATGTTTATAATAATATCCTGGAATTTCATGATGAAAAACAATATACTTTACATGTTTTTACCTTAAAATTAAAAAAGAACTGTGTTAACAATAACAAATGCAAGGAAAGAATTTTTTGGGAAAATATATGTAAAATGTTTTGAAGATTGTTAGTATATAAAAGCATACTATTAGCAGGTAATAACATTGTACTGATTGACCTAGTTAATAAACAGGCAGTTAGTTATTCACTTGCATAAATTAGCTAAGTGCTCAGAGCAAACATAAAGCAAATGACAGGTCTGGTGCTGCAGCTTGAACAACTTCAGCTGTTGTAAGTCTTCCAAATTACTCTCTTAAAATATGGGTAGATTTCTCATCAGGCAGGTGAATGGGAAGGTTGAGTAAGTGACTTTTCAGTAAGAAAAGTGTATGCGTAGGGAGATTACTTCACTTAGTGCTGCCAGTAAACTTGAAATTTTATTGTTCCTTCTCCTTTCCTGAATCTCTTTTATGTGTTGTGGAGACATGTAGATATGGGATGGACCTCGGGATCTGTGCCAAGTGTTTATAGGAAAGAAACTGAAGAATAACTAGGTGACTAAAGTGCTAAGGGAAGGACTTAGTCTAACTGAATGCAATTCCCTAGATTTATGATTTACCAAGTTTCAGGTCTGTAAGGTTTAAAGTAGCTAAAGTAAAACATTCCTCCTTGTGTTCCATTCAAGATTCCAAACTCACTGTTCTAAAAGGTAGAGCAGAGGGACACCTGAGCTATTACCATTCATGCAAATATGTAAAAAATGAGCGAAATCATCAGTCTCCACAGGTGGCACTACCCCATTGACTCAAAGTAGCTCCCAGAGCGTGTCCCTGGCATTCATCCACTTTGAAGATGTTGGCAGCCACAAATGCCAGCATCACACCTGGCATTCTGTAGAAAAACATGAAACACCCCATGGGTCTTGCCTTCAAGGAGAATGAGGAAATCTGGAAAAATAGAGTAATTGCATAACACAGGAAGACATCTTCCTATGGATGGAAGGAATCTTTTGGGTTTCTTCTCATAAAACAAGTATCTGATGCTGTATAGATGAGTTCAACATGACAGAGAATAGATTGCAGACCTTCTGCTAGTAGGAAGCAGCATGTGTTACCTCAGAAGCCAAAGAATCATCTTGTTCAGCCTCATAAATTGAGGGGGGAAAGTGAAGGGTACCAGGTCCAGACATTCGTATGAACATTTGGTGGAAATAAAAAATGGTCAGACCTGAACATCAAACCCAAAGTCAATGACAACAGTATCTATACCTATATACCTAATCCAGCAAGCTGTACAAGTGGGGACCAGTTTTATTTATATATTTCACTGGTGGTGGGAATGCCTCTGATTCTTTGTCACTATGTACCTTAAATATTACTGTGAAAAATTTGTAATTCACTTCGGCCACAATAAAAATTAAAAAAAGAAAAAAGGAAGTACAGTGGCAAAAATAAAAAATAAAAATAAAAAAAGAATTCGGTATATCCAAAGCCTAAATTTATTTCTCTCCTCCTGAAATTGTACATGAGAAGCAAATGCTGGTTAAATGGGCCATTTTAGGGAAGGCACTTTTTTTTGTTTTGTTTTGTTTCATTTTTAAATTTTTTGAATCACTGTGAATGATAGTTACAACGTTACTTGTGATTGAGATTTGGCATACAATTTTCCAAAGTCAATCCCTTTACCAGTGTCTTCCAATGTTGCCAGTTGCCCTCCCGTTGTGCACCCATCCCACCCTGCCACTTCCTAGCTCTGTAATAGACACTATCCAACCCCCCTTTAGGTACTGTGCTTTAACATACTGGTACTTATAGGGTATTGTGCATGTCCCTTTGCCTCTTTTCAGCATCCAGACCTAGTCTAGAGGGGTGGCACTTTGGTAAATGATGTTTAAACACCAGATTTTTTACATTTGGCCTGATCTTTATTCTTTCAGTAACAGGCAACTCTCAGTTACCATCATGGTAACTGAATAAAATCACTCCCCTTCACTAGAGCAACAGCCCATTTCACCAGTGGGACCCTAGGGCCTATTTTTTGTTGTCACTAGAATCTCACATGGGCCTCAATCCATATGAGGGAGAGGTTTTTCATGATGAGTAAATGGAACACCAATAAGACATCTTTCCAGCCTCTTCCTCTAGAGTTGCACAGTGAGACCTATGCTTCACTGAGACTAGTGCATGAACACAGTTGCTAATTTCAGGTCTAGCAGATGGGAATTAGTAGAATCCAATTGGTATTGTTTCTTGGTACAGTGAACAAGCTAAAACACTGAACAAAGGTAGGGCATTTAATCCTCACTGGATTTTTTTAAGGACCTTGTACCTTGGGGCCATTTCTGGGTTCATGGTTCCATCTTGTTGGTTGGAAGTTGGTTCCAACTTGTTGACTATTTGACTTGTTGCCTCAGTTTGTCTTGAACTGTTCACAGAAGCAGACCCTAAGCCCTGGACTGCCTTGAGAGGGCTGTAGTCCCCCCAAAGTCTTCACTGTTCCTCCAGGCAACAGTGTCTATTCACCTGACAAGTCTACTAGCTTGTCAGACTTTGTATGTGTAGATCTCACACTGCTTTAGAGAATCTTCTTCCTAGGCAGGAAAACCAACTGGGATAAAATAAGGAAACAGGCAATTTTCTCATGCATTTGCCAAAACAAAAGAGAAAACAATAAGAGCAAATGAATGGTCATGACTAGCAAAAAAATTTTAAAAAAGATAGGGGAAGTGATAAAATACAGCATTGACTATTAAGGGTCATTTCACATCTGTATTCTTACTCATTGCTTAGAGTTTAGGTTCAAATATGGATAAGACATAGATTATCCTCCTGACTCATTTTATGAAGAGACACTCAAAGTATTTAATGATGTATCAAATAAGGATGTTTTATCAGTTTACCAGCCTGCTAATACTTAATAGTTCAGGAATATTCCCTGAAGGCTCTCAGTAGTACTCTGTGCCCATGCATGTACACAAGCACTTGTACATGCTTACATGTATGTGTATGTAGTATGTGTAGAAAATACATTTGTGTCTGTCAGGAGAAAGAGGCTAATGATATTTGCTTTGACTATTTCTTACCTTAGCAAAACATCATAAAGTCCAGATTATGGAAGAACACTAGTAACTTGACCTGTCTTTGGCTGCTGCCTATGAATCTTTTATAAAGAATTTAACTTTCTAGGTATATGATGTTATTTCTACCTAAAAGAGGAAAATTAATAGTGAACATCTAAAGATATAGGAAACCATGAATTATTTCCTGTAAATTGCCTCAGACAAATGAAATTTAAGATCTTTATGAGACAAGGGGGTACCATTTAAATAATAAAATTTTTGTAGAGTATGTTACTTGCATATTGCCCTTTATCTCAAAGGGAAAATAGGAGCACAATCATCTGTACCCCAGAGAAAGTGTTTTCAAATGCTCTGTGGGTTTTTCATTTGGCAGAAGGCCAATTCTGTTGGTGACAGGCAGAGACAAAAAGTGATTCAGAGTATTATCTTCAGTTTTCTGCAAGCAAGTGACCAGTGAAGACCAGGCTCTGGGTGACCAAAAACATTTTAGTGAAAATAAGGATTTTACAGAATGATTTAGTTGCTTGTAATAAGCCTGGAAACTTGGGGGGGTAAGATGAGCTTGGAGCTTTGGATTCAATATGAGTCCTAATGATCTTCTACTAAATTAAAGCTATTGGAGTCCCTGCATAGTGCCAACCATCTTACCATTTGCCCTTTTGCAAGGATGACACCTGGCATCTCTGAAATCTGCTCCTTCAGTCTGGGCCCCACAGTAGCAGAAGAGCAGAGCAGAGTTCTAGCCAACATTCACAAAAGGAATGTTTTGAGCACTTGGAGATTGTTTTGGTTACTGAAGCATGAAAGATGGTTAATAAAAAGGGTCATATCAGGGTCGGCCACATTCATAGACTTGGTCTATCATAATTGTTCTGAGTATTGCCAGTGTTCTTATGCTGATCTCTCTGTCTATTCTTTAAAATGGTATATCTAGGGCCACATTTTTTTATTTTAAGTTGTTCTTCCTTTTAAGAACTATGTGATCTTAGTAAAGTTTCTGAATGTCCCTATATATCAGGTTCTTCTATAAAAATGGGCACATTATGTTTGCCTATCTCTTCAAGTTTAGAGAATTAAATGAATGGTGGATATAACACTTTTGAACGATATATTAATATTGAATGAACATTGATCAAATTTGTGAGTATTGGTGAATGCTTATCATGTCATGAGTTCTGAGCAATTACTTAACAGGGATTATAAGAATAAATAGGGAACCAGGAGGTGGCGCAGGAGGTTAAGGTGCCTGCTGCCTTGCCTAGGACAGACCACGGTTCGATCCCCCGGTTCCCATATGGTCCCCCGTGCCTGCCAGGAGCGACTTCTGAGCGCATAGCCAGGAGTAACCCCTGAGCGTCACTGGGTGTGACCCAAAAACCAAAAAAAAAAAAAAAAAAAAAAAAAAAGAATAAATAAGCATATACTGATTCTAATGATCTTGGTGCTTGTAAATCTAGTGGAAGAGAGAGTTGTTAATCAAGTAATTAGTTGTAGAAAGGTGTAATGCCCTGAGAATGTCCATCATGGGGAATAATGCAACTAGGAAGATCAACTGGAGGAATGACATGTAAGAATTAAAATTTGGGTAGATGTAACCACAGTGAGGATTGAGATGATGAGCATCATTACCAGGTGAGTAAAGATAACCTTGGGACAAGAACAAACTAGGCACTTTTGCAATCCCTAAGGAAGTCAGTGGACAGAACAGTTGAGAGAGAGAGAGAGAAAGAGAGAGAGAGAGAGAGAGAGAGAGGGAGGGAGGGAGAGAGAGAGAGGGAGAGGGAGAGAGTGAGACAGGGAGAGGGAGAGAGAGATCTAGAGTGGGGTGACAGAGAGAGAGTAATGTGTGACAATGGGTAGATACCTTTTCAAGATTGTTTTTCTCATTTCTTTTTGGTTTTTGGGTTTTGGGCCACACCCGGTGACACTCAGGGATTCCTCCTGGCTATGCGCTCAGAAGTCACTCCTGACTTGGGGGACCATATGGGAACCGGGGGATCGAACCGTGGTCTGTCCTAGGCTAGCGCAGGCAAGGCAGGCACCTTACCTCCAGTGCTACCACCCGGCCTCCTGTTTTTCTCATATTTAAAGCAAATGATCTCTTCCATTCTAAATTTCCCATTCTGGGATTATCTTTTTTTATGTATTTCAAAGAGATAGATAGTGAAACTGCCAAAAGCTATTTCTAATAAGTTTTAATCATTTTAGAGTAAACTAAGAATAGAAAAGGGAGGGGTTGGGGTGGAAATAGGCTCTTTCAGGGCTGATGGGTAACCTGACTTTTACTATCTCAAAGGAAAAATAGGAGCTTTTACATTGGAAAATATGGAGTCAAAGTGGGCAGACCCTCAAGATACGGTGGGTCCTCAAATGACATTTAATTTTGCTTGAGGATGTTATAGTGAAAGCAGAAAAGCAGCGGTTTGGGCACTTTCCCCCTCTGCTCTTAGGCTTGTGGAATTTTTTTGTTTGTTTCATTCTCTGTTGTATTTTTCTTCTCAGACTGCATGGTGGGATAATTTTAGCATTTATAGAAAACAGTGCTCCCCACTGTGTTTATATGTTAACCCCTCCTGAAGTGAATGTAGCATGCTGTAGAGAAACTTATTTTTCCCCCCTCTCTTTGTCTTTATTATTTTTCTTTTCAAAAGTTGTGCTTCTTGAGTACATTTGATTTCCAGAGCAAAACAGAAAGAAAGATTTTGAATGATCTGAAAGTGGTAGATATTTCCATGTTTTAACCTTTCACTATTCCTGCTTGTAAACTCCGGAGATCACACAGGACTTGGGTTGTGCTAGCTCTTATAGATTACAAGACTGGTAGTTAGTAGTCTAGAGTTAATTATCTTCTCCCACAGAAGGGTATAATTATCCACAATTTGTGCTGTGTTTCTTCAGGGAATTTTATAGAAAAGTGAGGATGGAGCAATGGGAAAGTTTGTGTTGATTGGTTGTCCTTAGGAAGATGCCCAGCACATTATCAGTTCCAGCTTTTTTGCTGGTCACTCCCACTTACTGCCTTGAGGATAAATTTGTTTTGCCCTGAACAGTTCCATTTTTCTGAGCTGCCGTGGGAGTGTGCTCTTTCAGCAGGCTTGTTCATTTTGATGCAACCCCCCCTGGGCATCCCTTCTCCTTCATGAGGTCTGGGATGCTGGAAGCTCACATACTTTCCTCACAAACTGCTCTGCTTAGAAGATCTACAGGGAACGCAGTCTATGGGGGTTCCAATCCACCTCCACAAAACAGTTGCTCTTCTACTTTACTCTCCTCATCACTAAGTCTGCTGTAGTTCCTTACTTGGTGTTGAGAGAACTTTGACATGCTAAATAGAGTAATCAAGGAAATCAATTCCCTAGAAAAATGGGAATGAACTGGGTAATAACTGGGCAACAAGTTTTGGTTGTTGCTTTTTACAATTCCAGTGGCTTTTCTCTCTCCCTCTTCCTATTTCTTTTTCCAACTTAAAATTATTGGTGCAGTAGCCAGACAGATAGTATCACATTAGGATGCTTGCTTTTCACACAGCTGACCCAAGTTTGATCCTAGGTTTCCATATGGCCCTCCAAGCTGACTAGACCTAATCTCTGAGCACAGAGCCAGGAATAAACCTTGAGTCCAGCCTGGTGTGGCCTCAAAACAAACAAACAAAATTATTAATGCAGTGTTGGAGATATAGCAAAGTGTGCAGGGTATTTGCCTTGCATGCAACAGCCCGGTTTTTATTCTCAGCACCACATTTGGTCCCCTGAATCCTGCCAAGATTGTTTCTAGAATGCAGAAATAGGAGTAAACTCTGAGCATTATTAGGGGCAGCAAAATAAAACCAAAAAGGCCCCCACCAAAAAAAAAATCATTGAGGCAATATTGCTTATAAAGCTGAAAATGTTTATGTGTTGGGATGTTTTACTATCTTCATCATGCCCACCATCAGGTGCCACTCTCCCATCTTCCAGAACTTGTTGAACACCTTCCACCCTTTCATTCCACTCTTTGGTAACTTCAGTTCTTGGTCAGTCTAGGGTTAGTTTGTTTTTTTTTTTTTTTTTTTTTTATTGTTACTTGCTTTGTTTCTTTACAAACCACATGTGAGTGAGACCACTGGCATTTTTTTCTCCTGATTCATTTCATTTAATGTCACCAAAGAGTAAGTTAGTCTCCAGACAAAACACACACACACACACACACACAAAGCAATCTAGCATAAAAATTTTTGGACAGTATTATAGAGCATGTTAAGTGAAAAACTCTTGAGTGAAAAGAATGAATAGTGGATAATCTTACCCACTTGTGGTACAGACTATAGTAAACTAAAATGAGTCAATACACAATATTGAATGAGTGGGGGTTGGGTCACACTCAGCAGCAGCACTCAGGGGTTACTCGGGTTACTCCTGGCTCTGTGATATCCTGAATGGGATATCCTGGCAAACACGGGAGAAAATATGGGATGCCAGGATTTGAGCCATTGTTTGTCCTGGATCGACTGCATGCAAGGCAAATGCCCTATTTCTATGCTATCTCTCCAGCCCCAAATTTTGGCTTTTGATTGCAAAACAGATTACCAAATGGTGGGAGAGAATGGGAAGGAAAATATGGATTAGACATGACATAAGGACAATGCTAAAGGGTCTTGGTATTGAAGTGCAGGAACTGAATATCAGAACTATGACTTAAATTATCTAAACTACACTTTGAAACAAGATATATTAAAATGAAAATCAGACTTCTAAAAACCAACAATAAAATTAAGTTGGGGAACATGGTGTCTCCTGTCTTTTTTTTCTTAAGAGTGCTCTGTCTTCTGTAAAAAATGCCGGTAATGTTGGTCCTCATTTTGAATTCCATAGGAATTTTGCTGGAGATTGTTCTGAACCTGTACAGTGGTATTTATTTGTTTTGATTTCTTCAGGGGGGAGCTATACCTGTTGATTCTCAAGGTCTTTCCCAACTCTGCACTTAGGAATCACTCCCGTGGTGGTGTTCAGGGAACCATATGAGATGCTGGGAATCAAACTCAGTTCAGCAACATGCAAGGCAAGTGCCCTAACCATTATACTATTATTACAGCCACAGGGTGGTCATTTTAACATGCTAATTTTTCAAATCCATGAGCACAAAATATCTTTCTACTTCTTTTGTCTTCTGTTTATTTTAACAATTATTATTTTTGTTAGTTATTTTTGAGGGTTACACTAGTAGAGAATGTCTCCAAATTTGTGTAGGCTTTAGATTCCAGAAGTTTGTGATTACAAAGATCCCTCAGTAACTGATACACCAAAATTGAGCAGGCCTGTAAATCCAGGAATTAAATATTTAATATTAACATATTTAATATATTAATTTAATTTAATAATTTAATATGTTGAATGTCCAGCAGTGACTCTTATAGGGAGGGCAAACAGACTGAAGAGTAATCTGGTTCAGTGATCTAGTACCCAAAAGCAGCTATGTTGTTGAGGTCAAACAAGCCTAGATTTACTGGGATTAATGATCTCAAGTGCCAGTGGCAGCTGTGGTATCAAGCAGATGTGAATCAGACTGTCAGATTGTAGGGATTCATAGCTGTTGTGTCTGCTTGGAGTTGCAGCATCCAAACCAACAGACTTGACAGTGTTACAGAGACATGCAATTGAATTGCAAGTGCCTAGGAAGATTGGTTGAGCCAATTTAGAACTGTTCTGAGTGGTGATCAAAGGTTTGAAGTCTTACTGCTCAGCAGTCTCTGCCTTCAAGTCTAAACAGCTATTAGCAGCAACCATGGGGGAATTGACCCAAATAACCAACAACTCAATCTGTGTGTTTACTTTGAGAGGGCCTGCATTTTTAGAGGGTCTGAGTGGTGATCAGACTATTAAAGTTACTTGTGTCAGTAGCCTCTAATTGCATCAGTCCATGGTGCTTACCTGGGAACTTGTGTTTGAGATATGGCCTCTGACTCACCTGGTTGATAGCATGTATTTTGGAGATGTATATGAATAAGGTTGAGCTGTTTTTGGATTGACAAGGAAGCCCAGTGGGCAGTGGGTGACCCCTTGGAAAATGGCTATAGTTAGAAAGATCAGAGCAGACTTCCTATCTGTAGGGATTTGTCTTTCTTGCTTGCAGTCAGAAGTGGATTGGCAGGGACAGAGTCTGTTTGCTTGCCATAAGTAAGCAATCTTAATAATTATCTCTCATCCCCAGTAGGCTCAGCTAAGAGTGAGGGATGGTTGATGTTCTTCTCGGTGATTTGTTCACAGCAACTTTTACGGTGGGGAGTGAGATCCAGCTTGGTGTCCACTAGCACCTCTGTCAGCAGGACATCTGAGGTCACCAAAATTTATCTGCCTGTTTATATCTTGTAATTCTTGCTTCTGTTCTATTTGATAAAATCTTAGGTTTGGGGTGATAGGTACCTGATCCAGTATAACTCTTGGCTTCCCAGTGTTAAGTTTCACACTTTAAAAAATCTCTTCCTGATTTCAGTTTGTTGCTCTGTGATGAGCTAGTTTTTTGTTTTTTTTTTGTTTGTTTGTTTGTTTTTTTTTGAGGGGGATGGCACATCTGGCAGTGGTGCAAAGAGGTTGCACCTTCCTGACTCTAAGCTCAGAAATTACTAACGGCAGGTTCAGGAGACGATATGGGATGCTGGGGATCAAATTTCGGTTGGACACATGCAAACCAAATACTCTACCTTGTGTTTTCACTCCAGCAATCCTGAGCTAGCTTTTTTATATAGGATATCTCTGTTTGCAATTTGTCTGAATAATGTACTTTTGTTTCTTATAATATAAGCTTTTGTTCATCTGGATTTCCAGTCAGTTTCTCTGTGAAACTGAATCCAAGTTTTAGTGTTCTCTTACTGTGTTGCAGGCATATATAAAAACAGGTCATTCCTCCTTAATCAATGTTCCCCTCTTTTGATTTTGGAATGATTGAAGCATTAACCAGAGGCTATCTTGTAATAAGGAATGAGGGGTGCATTTAGTTATATAACTCACAAAGCATCATAAGAATTGAGGCTTTATTGTAGCAAAACCTCCAAAATCCCATCTATTTTTGAAATGTGAATGATTTTTAAAATTTAAATCAACCATTTTTATTTTCCAAATTATATTCAGTGTTTGCATGCATATTTGACTTATATGTTATGAGATATTTTTATACTCTTATAATCTCAAATGTATGTGAGGTTATTTCCTTACTGATAGCAGTGCTTGATCACTATTTCTTTTTTTTTTCTCTCTTTAAGTGCCATGATTACATACATGATTGTAGTTGGGTTTCAGGCATAAAAAGAACCCCCCCTTTCACCAGTGCAACGTTCTCATCAGCAGTGCCCCCATCTCCCTATTTTCCCAGCCCCTGACTATATTTGACACAGGCATTCTACTTCTCTCATTCATTAACATTGTCATGATATTGGGAGCTGGAGAGATAGCATGGCATCTCTCCATTTGACTTGCATGCAGAAGGATGATGGCTTGTATCCCAGCATCCCATATGGTCCCCCTAGCCTGCCAGGAGAGATTTCTGAGCATAGAGCCAGGAGTAACCACTGAGAGCTACCGGGTGTGACCCACAAACAAACAAAAACATTATCATGATAGTTAGTGTAGTCATCTCTCTAATTAAGCTCACCACTCTATGTGGTGAGCTTCATATCAAGAGCAAGTTCTTCCAGCTGTCATCTCTGTTGTCTCTGGGCATTATCACAATAATATATTTTGTTTTTCTTAAAGCCCATAGATGAGTGAACCTATCCTGTGTGTCTCTCTCTCCCTCTAACTTATTTCATTCAGCATAATATATTCCATGTACATCCATGTATAGGAAAATTTCATGACTTCATCTCTCCTGGCTGCATAATAATCCATTGTGTATTTGTATCACAGTTTCTTTAGCGATTCATCTGTTGAAGGACATCTTGGTTATTTCCAGAGTCTGGCTATTGTAAATAACGCTGCAATGAATATAAGTTTGAGGAAGGCATTTTTGTATTGTGTGTTTGTGTTCCTAGGGTATATTCCAAGGAGTGGTATAGTTGGATCATATGGGAGCTCAAATTCTAGTTTTTTAAGGAATCTCTATATTGTTTTCCATAATGGTTTTACTAGATGGCATTTCTACCAACAATGAATGAGTGTTCCTTTCTCTCCACATCCCCGCCAGCACTGATTGTTCTTTTTCTTTGTGATGTGTGCCATCTGTGGTTTGAGATGGTACCTCATAGTTGTTTTGATTTGCATCTCCCTGATGATTAGTAATGTGGACCATTTTCTCATGTATCTTTTGGCCATTTGTGGTTTTTCTTTGAGAAAGTATCTGTTCATTTCTTCTCCCCATTTTTTGATGGGGTTAGATGTTTTTTTCTTGTTAAGTTCTGAATATTTTCAATATTAGTCCCTTATCTGATGAACATTGGGTAAATAGTTTCTCCCATTCTGTGGGTGACTTTTGTATCCTAGGCACTATTTCCTTTGAGGTGCAAAAGCTTCTCAGATTAATACAGTCCCATTGGTTTATCTCTGCTTTGACTTGCTTAAAGAGTGCTTCCTTGAAGATGCCTTTAGTCTCAGTGTCACGGAGTGTTTTACCTATGTGTTATTCTATATACCTTATTGTTTCTGGCCTGATATCAAGGTCTTTAATCTATTTGGATTTGACTTTTGCACAGTGTTAAATGGAGGTCTGAGTTCACATTTTTGCAAGTGGATGAGCAATTGGGCCAATACCACTTATTGAAAAGGCTTTTCTTGTTCCATTTTGCATTTCTTGCCCCTTCATCAAAAATTATTTGATTGTATATCTGGGCACATTACCTGAAGACTCAAGTCTATTCCACTGATCTGAGGGTCTATCTTTATTCTAGTACCATGCTGCTTTAATGACTATTGCTATGTAATACAATTTAAACTTGGGGAAAGTGATACCTCCCATATTCTTTTTCAAGGGTTGCTTGGGAACAATAAACACTGTTGAATAGCTAAAATAGCTAGAGAGAATGATTTTTTTTTTTTCTTTTTTGGCTTTTGGGCCTCATCCGGTAACGCTCAGAGTATGTGCTCAGAAATCGTTCCTGGCTTGGGGACCATATGGAACACGCTGGATCAAATCAAGGTCCATCCTGGGTCAGCCACATGCAAGGCAATTGCCCTACTGCTGTGCTATTGCTCCGGCCCCAAGAGTAAATGATTTTTATGAGAAGAGAAAAGTACTTAAAATAACACAGAAATCTATGTCATTTGACTAGTGTATAATATATGTCCATATTTTGCAGATTTTTTAAAATGAGGGTATTTTAAAAAATCTTCATCTGTCTGCTTAGTTCAGTTGTATTTCTACTAAAACTTTGTTTTTGATATCACTGATATTCTATTATGTATGTTTGATTTATAATAAATTCATAATAAGTAATAATAATTATTTAAGCCATAAAACTCCCATATGTGGTGGTGCTCAGGTCTAATTCCTGGTTCTCTACTCAGGGATCACATGGAGTGGCAGATATTGAAACTGAGTTGTCTGTACAGGGCAAATTTCCAGTCCCCACAAGACTATTTTGTTTTGGGGTTGGGGGGGGGGGCAGGGCCCACACCTGGTGATGCTCAGAGGTTACTCTTTGATATGCGCTCAGAAATCGCTCCTGGCTTGGTGGACCATATGTGATGCTGGGGGATTTAACCTCCATCTGTCCTAGTTTAGCACGTGCAAAGCAAATGCCTTACTGCTTGTGTCACCACTCTGGTCCCTATTTTAACTTTGAATATTTCCATACCTTTGGTTTTTAAAAATTAAAGTTCAATTATTACTTTTTTTTTTAAATTTTGATGGGGGGCCATACCCAATAGTGCTCAGGATTTACTTCTGATTCTACACTCAGGGATCAATCCTGACTGGCTCAGAGGACCATATGGAGCACCAAGAACTACACCCTATTTAGGCCAGAAGTGTGCCAGGCAAACTCATACCTGCTGTATGTACTGTTGCTCTGGCATTCACACATGTTTTAGATGTAGAGAATCATGATAGAATAGCCAAGAAATATTTTGAGCATAAAAGTTGCTTATGAGATAAAATTTTGTGGGCAAAGTAGAATTGAGACAATAGAAGTTGAGAATGAATGACTAATAACATGTTAGCTTTCTTTATGTGAATATAAAGAGCTTTCTTTATATGAACATATAAAGAATATATATAAATATAAGTGATTAAAGTATATGATATTTATAATACCTTTTAATAGGTATAATTTGTGTTAAATTATAGATTTCACAATTATTTGAGTTATTGTTTATTACTTTTGGGTTTTTTGGGGGGTGCTACACCTGGTGACACTCAAGGGTTACTCCTGGCTATATGCTCAGAAATCACTCCTGGCTTGGGGTCCTTATCGGATGCTGGGGGATTGAACTGAGGTCTGTCTTAGGCTAGCACGTGCAAAGCAGGTGCCTTACTGCTTGCACCACTGCTCCTGCCACTTGTTTATGACTTCTTAACATTATATAAAAGATTACATAAAAGGTTTTTTGGGGTTTTTTTTTTTTTTTTGGCTAATGAAGGAAGCTGACTTGAGATGCTTTAGTGTTTTCTAAACCCAGCTTGCAGTGCCTATTAAAAGTTAGATATCTGGGCTTCCATTCACACATTTAGTCACTAGCGCTAGTTCAGGAAGATGGCACAATATTTTTAACCACATTTCCTGTGACCAGTCTTACATCACCCTTTCTCTTTTTGCTTCTGCTTCCTGACCTGTAGCTCCTGCTCTCCTCTCAGAAGACTCCTGAAGTAGAGTAGTTTGTAGGTGGGGCGGGGTTTGTGAATTCCTCCAGTGGGTAATTGGTGTAGCAGAATGCTCAGATAGGAAAGAATAACAAAACCAGAAGTTCATAGATGTTCATCGTGGGGTAGGGAAGTGAAATAGTTTTATGCATTGACTTTTAGGAGAGGGTCACGTATCTTTTTCCTCTCCTTTACCAAAAGACTGTTTTTGAGCTCTCCATTAAAACCTTGATTCTTGTCAAAATTGTAACATCTGTTTATTTTTGTTTTGAAATTCTGAAGACTTAATTGTTAATGATTAATAGTGACCCACAATTTACCTGGAATCAGAAAAAAAAAAAAGGGGGGGGGACGGACTTGAAAATCCTTTGATGCCAAAATTTGAGTCCATTAACAATTTAGATACAATCAGTGATTTCTAGCTATCTTTCTGAATCTTCTGATCAAAAAATTTTCCTCAGGAAATGAGATATGGCTATTATTAGGTGATAGAAATTGTCCGAAGAGCTTGGACTTAATGGACTATATTGGGTCTACATTGCTAAGGGTGCATTGTCTTTTGCTATTTTTTCTTTTATGAGAAAAATTTGTTGCTATTTCCTATGTCTCAACAAGATAAATGAAGTAATTTAAAATATTTTCCACGCCTCATCTGTCCACTCCACAAGCTGTCAGTGAGCTTGTATTGGGAGCTCACGTGCCAGTAGTCCTCGGCTGAGAGAGCTGTTATTCAGAGAAGAGAATGTCATTTCTTTAGTGGCTTGGAATTCCTTTCCAAGCATGCTTTCTATGCTTTCAGGATTGCAGGGTGAGCAAGTCAATATTTACTTGAGCTTTTGAGTCTGGTTTGTCTGATTTAAATGAAATCATTATAGTTTCTCTCCCTCTCTTGTTTAAATTGAAGTGGTGGGAGACAATTTTCAAAAATGGATGACAGTACTGGAGTGGGGAGTTATGGGCAGGGAGGAATAATGAGACAAAAAGCCAAAAGAGAAAGGAAGAAGTAAAATTCTGGAGTTACTCACATACAGGGGGAAAAAAGTCCTAAAATTGAGAAAGTTGCTCTTTTCTTTGCATGATTTCTAATTTTAGATGTCTTAAAGAATTTTTGGAATTGAAAATTAGGTTTTCATTGATTTAGTAAATTTTTGGCTTCAGTGTCATGATTTCTTTTTTTTTTTTTTTTGGTTTTGATTTCTTATATTTTTATGACTTTGTAGTCAGTCAAATTCTTTTTTTTATTTTAATAAGTATTAACCTTCTAAATTCAAACACATTCAATGCTTAGTATAGTATATCAAAGCTATATCTTGTTCTTTACAGTAAGTTCTCTGAAAACATTATAACATAATTATAGGATACACACAAAATTAAATATATCAGCATGATGCAACTATTCAGTACTGCATACAGTGCATTATTTATAAGACACCACAAGGGCACAATTCTTATAAATTAAGATGGGTTGTTGTTCTCAGGTTTGTGCTATTTAGACCTTTTAGTAATAGTGATCATCAACTTTTTTTTAAGGTTTGGAGTCAAAGGAACACTGTAAAAACAATGTTAGTGTGGCAATTATCATTTGCATGGGCCCTCCAAAATATGGGGGTCATGGAAAGGAAAAACTTTGGCCTAAGTACAAGGAGACCCTACCCCTGAAGTTTCCTGACAGAAGACCATTTCTAGGCTCCAGGCCAACAAGTTTGTCTAATCCCGGTCATTGTCTGCAGTGCCCATACAGTTATACCTTAAATAGTCTCTGTCTCTGTTTTGATCTCATGCCTCTGCATTAAAGGTCCTGCAATCTGTACTTCCCACATTGAAGTCAGGATGGTGCGGAGCGGTGTCTAATTTCATCTCACAATTAACAGGCTATGGAAAAAGCCCTGTCCAGTACGCAAGTCGTTGTTGTTTCAATCTTTTCAGTGTTAAAGGAAGACTCTTTTGAGTAAATCGATGTCAAAGCAGCAGTAGGTTCTTCCCTGGTAGAGGATTTCTTCCAGGTGATATCATAAACAACGTTGAAAATTAGAAAATGCCCAAACCTCTGAGGCCTGTGCCAGGTCATCATGTCAATGTACAGGGTTTGTAAGGTTCCATTGCACCACAAAATTAGTGTGTTCCCATCTCTATTAGATAAGAACTTATTGGTATGTAGAATATTTTCCATTTTAATGTGCCCATGCAAACAAGGAATAATGCCACCTGGCGTTATCAGCGCATTAGGGGGCCACAAGAACAAGTCCAACAATCCCCCCTTTTTTTTCTGGTTTTTGGTTTTATTTTATTTTTATTTTTGTCCCCAGATTCACAATACAGACCCGGCAAGGGTCTGGGTTGAGGTGTATATGGGGTGCATTTACTGTACCTCCTCTTTCTATACAGTCAGTGTAAAGAACATAGCCTGTGATAAGAATTGGGAGGCCTTATTTTTTCTTTTCTTTTTTGATTTTTTCTTTAACTTCTTTTTTAAACACCCCCTTCACCAATGCAACTTTCCCGCCACCAGTGTCCCAAAACTCCCTCCCTCCCAACCCACCCCCACCTGTACTCCGTACAGGTTTTTCAGTTCCCTCATTCTGAGGATTGTTACAAAAATGACTTATATTTTCCTTAAAACCCATAGATGAGTGAGACTATTCTGCATCTATCTCTCTCCCTCTGACTTATTTCACTCAGCATAATAGATTCCATGTACATCCATGTATATGAAAATTTCATGACTTCATCTCTCCTGACAGCTGCATAATATTCCATTGTG
>PVKC010016520.1:0-20729 GCA_004027635.1 Crocidura indochinensis
TTTTTTTTTTTTTTTTGGTTTTTGGGCCACACCCGGTGACGCTCAGGGGTTACTCCTGGCTATTAGCTCAGAAGTCGCTCCTGGCAGGCACAGGGGACCATATGGGGAACCGGGGGATAGAACCGCTGTCCGTCCTAGGTTAGCGCAGGCAAGGCAGGCACCTTACCTCCAACGCCACCGCCCGGCCCCCTATTTTTGTGAATTTAATTTTTTTTAATGGGTAGGACACACTCTATGGTGATCAGGGTTCACATCTAGTGAGACTTAATGGACCATTTTGGTGCCATCAATTGAACCTGACCGGCTAGTTCAAAGCAAGCAGCTTACCCTATGTACTAAACTTAGCTAAGTATATCTTTAAATTTAATATCATTTAGCTCCCCCCTAACTTCTCTTTGTTGTTGTTGCTATCGTTGTTACAATGCCTTTGAGTCACACATCTGATTGTGGTGATCACAATCACTCATAGTGTGCACTTGGTGTAATACAAAACTTCTTTTAGTTGTGGTTGTACACATCTTCCCAATGAAGTTTCACTTATTTTGTTGTGTTTTCTGAGGACTGTGTACCTTAGTTCTGTTGCACTCAAATATCAAGCTATTTGTGTTCCAAATATCAAATACTTTTGGCCTGATTCTGTCCCCAGTAACTCTTACTCTGATGCTGAGGTCTTCCAATGATTTTTTTTCACTTAGTATACCAAGGATTACAGTTCTGTTATTTCTGTTTGAAGTTTTCTCATTTCTACTCTCATATCTTTTTGCGCCCTGTTATCTGTCTGTTCTGTTCTATGGTTTCTTTTAGTTCTTTGAATAACATCCACATCTCCTCTCTAAAATCCTTATCAAAAAGGTTATATTTGTTGATATATATTACACTGGTTGGATCTTTAGAACTATCATCTTTCACTAACTATGGTGAGATTCTTTGTTGCTTTACCATTGTTTTATTTGTTTGTTTCTTTCGCTTTTTTTTTTTTTTTGGCTACACTCGGTAATGCTCAGGGGTTATTCCTGGCTATGCACTCAGAAATTGCTCCTGGCTTGGGGGACCATATGAGACACTGGGAAATGAACCATACTGGTGATCTCTCCTGAATCAGCCACTTGCAAGGCAAATACCCTACCACTGCACCATCGCTCTGGCCCCATCCCATTGTGTTTTTTATATGTTGTGGTGGGACTTCTTGACTAGAAGAAATGTGTAGTTACAGAGTAAAGTGTTGTAGCTCTATTTTTCTCTGGGTCATTAATCTGATTTCAACGTAGCTATTTTGATTTAAAAAAAAATTCGCTTTTGCAGCTGCTGCCAATGAATGCAAGTCTTGTCTTTTCAATCATTTTTTTTTTCTTTTTAATGGGTCACACCCGATGGCACTCAGGGGTTACTCCTGGCTCTGTGCTCAGAAGTCTCCCCTGGCAGGCTCAGAGTATCATATGGGATGTTAGGAATCAAACTGGGTGGGGTCCATCTGGGGTTGGGCAAATGCCTCATGACTGTGCTATCTCTAAGGCCCTTTCTATTGCTTTTTTTTTTTTTTTTTCTGGGCCACATCCAGCAAAGTTCAGTGGTTCCTCCTGGCTCTGTACTCAGAAATTACTCCTGGCAGGGTTCAGGGGACCATTTAGGATGCTGGAGATTGAACCTGGGTTGGCCATGTGCAAAGCAAACGCCCTACCCATTGTACTATCCCTTAAGCCCCCTTCAGTTATTTTTTTTAATTTTCCCTTGGAAGAGCACACCAAGAAGCACTCAGGTGTTCCTCCTGGCTCTTCATTCAAAAATTATTCATGGTTGGTTCAGGAGACCATATGGGATGCTGAGGATGCTGGCTGCAGCCACATGCAAGGCAAATGCCCTACCCACTATATTATTGCACAGGATCCTCTTCAATCTTAAAATGATTATGGTCATAAAATAATAAGCCCAATGATCCCATAAGTTCATGAATACAACACTATTTATGTTCCTTACCCTTCAAAATTTATATATCTTAAATAATAATAGATTTAAGTATCCCTCTCTCCCTTACATTGCATGTTCTATAATAAGTAACTTTCATTCATCACTCATTCTGTCCTTAACCAATAAATAGATAATATTAATGTCAATTTATAATTCCAGTCAAAAGTTAGACAATAGAAATGATATCTGAGAAGTTCTTAGAAGTGATTTGTTTTCCAGTCACTCCAGTTGGATCCACTCCAGCATACTTGGGTCATGAAAACTCCAACATTAAAGTTGGAGCAATATACAGCAAGTAAGGTTCTCTCCTTGCAGGTGAGTTTGATTCCTGATGCCCCATTTTGTCCCCTGTGTCCTCCATGAGTGATCCCTGTGTGCAAAGGGAGGAATTAACCCTAAGCAAAACCGAATATGGCTAAAACGTAAAACTTCAGAAAATTATATATGATATTTTACCAAATTAGCCACCATGGAATTATTCACATTTTATTAATATTCACTTTATATCCTGCCTTTAAAAGTAATTTTTCAAAGTGATAACAAAACAGGTAAGGTCTTGCACCTTGCTAACTCAAGTTTGTCCCCCAATACCACACATAACTTTCAAGGCACTGACAGGAGTAAGCCTGTCTCTGTAAAATTGAATTGCTATTTTTTTTTTGAGTCACACCCTGTTGTGCTCAGGGGTTGCTCCTGGCTTTGTGCTCAGAAATCACGCCTGGAAGGCTTAGGGGATCATGTGGGATGCTGGAATTCGAACCACCATCTGTCCTGGGTGTACTGAATGCAAAGCAAATGTCCTACTGCTGTGCTATCTCTCTGACCCCAGAATAAATTATTCTTTTAAAACAAGTACAAAGCCCAAGAGACAAGTCACAATCATTTAGAATCAAGATTATAACACTTCATCCTTTTTTCAAATTCTGTCTTAACTTTATTATTTGGCTATTTTTTTTTATAAAATACACTAAACAGTTGCAGAAAATTAAGGCTTACTAAAGTCTTAAGTTGTCATTTTACTACTAAAATAGCGTACTAAGGTTATATTAATTTTATTTTTGTGGCTACAAGTCTAAACTAAACATAATGAATATATATATATATATATATATATATATATATATATATATATATATATATATATATATATAATTTGTCAGAGCAGAAAGATATGTTTCCTATTCCTCCCTCCCACAACCAAATTTTACTGTGGACAGAATGCTATTTTACTGAAAAGTATGTTGATTTAATATAATTAAATAGAATAAATGGACCATAAAAATATTTGGGGGTTTCCAAGATGTGTTTAGAAGATCTTAGGTCCCCACTGGCTATTCTAGCTATCCACACTAACAGATCAAAGCAAGGGCTTAATAATGTGAAGCTATTTAAGCAGACTATGACAAGTAAACCAGATCTATCTATACCTGGTGATGCTCAGAGTCCCTTAGATATGCATCTTGTGATCAGGGCTCCTGTGGTTCTATAAAGAAAACTGTCTCAGAACTTCAAAATGTTTCAAATGAAAGTTAAACACAATCTACCACAAAATAACTTCCTTCCCTTCCTTGTTTACCTACCAACCTTCTTTCCTTGCTTTCCTACCTTCCTTCTTCCTTGCTTTCCTTCTTCCCTTAAATTCTTCCTTTCTTCCTTTCACCTATATTTCACTGCTTCCTTCCTTCATTCTTCCTTCCTTCCCTCCTTCCTTCCCTTCCTGCCCTCCCTCCTTCCTTCCTTCCTTCCTTCCTTCCTTCCTTCCTTCCTTCCTTCCTTCCTTCCTTCCTTCCTTCCTTCCTTCCTACTTCCTTCCTTCCTTCCTTCCTTCCTTCCTTCTTCACCCAGGAATATTCAGGACTTATTCTTGGCTCTTGAGGGACAATATACAGTGCTGGGAATAAAACTAGTGTCAGTTGTACAAAAGGAAAGCACCTCAACCCATGCACTAGCTATGACCCAGCATAAATTTAATCAGTTTGAGTGTTTGAGTGTATCGTTCTAACTTTATTTGTTTATTTTTAAAGAAGAAAAAGAAACATGCATGCCTTTCTCCCACATGTATAAAAATCTACACTTTATATGTATTGAATACCATGTCTTTAAAAACTAAATACTGTAGTTTTCAATTTGTCTTTTTTAATAAGAACCTTGTTATAATAATTGATAAAAAAGTAGATAAGGATAAATTTATAAAAATATAGAGCATATTGTAATTTCTTAAGAGGTAGAGATAGTCATGGTTCAGAGAGATAGTACAATATACCTTATATTTAATGATTTAAAGTACATGAGTTTCATTTTAAAGAATTTTCTTCTCCCTTCCTTTCATTGCTGTTGCTATGTGATGAGGTGGTCTCTATCACCAGGCATCACACAAACACACACGTGCCTGCCTGTATTGTTCATATATTTTAATTATTCTGCTGCCCAAATATGATATGCCTGTAGGTGTGGCACCTCTTTTGTGATACAAGCACAAGTGTTTATTGAGAACCATATTTCTTTAGCTCTGATGCTCACACAGGTACTTGCCAGGTGTAGCACACTTCCTGGTCATGATGGCCACACGTTCTTTAGTTGCAGTGCTTTTTAGAGCCTCCAATCCATTTAGTTGTGTCCTTATACACATTTGGTTCTAGTGCATCCAGAAATAACTTGAGGCTTCAGGAATTACAAGCAGTAGAGCTGTTACATTCAAACAGTAGAACTACTAAGGTTGGTTGATGCATAAGATGGCACTGGGTCTCAAACTTCTAACCCCATACATGCCAAAGAGGAAATCTAAGCCACTGAGCTATGCCCTGGGTTCCCCCCTCCAAACATATCTTGATAGCATTTTCAAGAAGCGAGAGTCAAAAAACATCCCTTGGATATTTGAAACTTTAGGTCTTATTGTCTATGCCAATAAAAAACAAAAAAAATCAATGTGACCTATAGCAGTAACATGGCAACAATTAACTTATTTGTATGAAATGATTTAAATATCATCACCAAATATTCATTTTGCAAACAGAAATATTATTTTTCTGTCAATAAATATTTTCCAACATTACAAAATTACCATAGGTATTTTAACCTACTAAAATGAAGAGGGAGGCCTCTACTTAAAGTGCATTACTATAGATTACAACATAAGTCAGGATGAGATGAGGATCAAAGAAAACTTCTTCAAAGAACCTTTCAGTTTAAAAAATTTCATACTGAGAACTAATCTTCAAACTAGGCACATTTGATAAATATGCAAGCTGCATTCATCATTAGTTGCAGGTACAGAGGACTTCTTTCCTAAACTATAGTTTGAATAAATATTTACTTTTATGCCCCATTACTCCTACATAGTGACATACACACATCCTTCACTGGCTCTGATAACCTTTCCAGAAGAATTTTCAGTGTGTGCTTTGGGTAAGACAGGAACTCTGAAAGTAATCTCCAGAAATCCTAGTCTTCTCTCTCTCTCTCTCTCTCTCTCTCTCTCTCTCTGTGTGTGTGTGTGTGTGTGTGTGTGTACCAGAAGCAGTAACAGATGACATGCATGAAGAGTTTTATTAGAACCCTACCTCCTCAAAAATCTCTTTCCCTTGGGGAAATAGAGGAAAAGGGAAAATGTTCAGCTAGAAATATAGCTCCAATCATTACTCTACTCTGCCACATGGAAAGTCTTGCTTTAATCATTCCTCACATTGTCACATTAAAGGAAAAACAAAATCAGATGTAAAATCCTTTATTTCCAGAGTGTGAGTGTATTTTGTGCAAGTAGTCTCTTACTTTGAGTCAGAAACACTGAGAAAATATATCTAGAAGTTAGTTACAGAACAGCTAAGACATTTAGGGCACACATATATTTATACTCTATCTTCATGGGTTTTTTTTTGTTTGTTTGTTATTTCAAATAAAACTTTGCAGATAGTGAACAACATGATTGTTATCTATCACGGAACACTGCAATTAGAGCTAGAATCTAAATCCACAACTGTAGCTTAGGTCCTGGAGACATTGTAGTGGTTTAACATGCATCTACTTTTCCTGGATTTAATTCCTGCCACCAAATGGTCCCCCAATTCCCCAGCATTGCTCGGTATAGTCCTGTTGGCATTTGGGACAACTGGGGTAAGCCAAATTTCTCATGCATTGCAGGGCCTGAGTAGTAACTCTTTAGTCATCTAGAGAACCAAGAAGGGCCTCTGGATCTCAAAGCACTGCTTGGGAGCCTAAGACTAAAATAAAGTCACATTTTAAAAAAATATATTTTAGTAAAAAACTCTAGCTAAATTGAAAAAGAAAAGATGTTTTTCTCTATTCTAAAAGATAATCTTTTTGTTGCTTAAATCAACATCATGGTTTGAACAGATCTATAAATAATTGTCTTCTATGGGGTCAGAGCAGTGGTGCAAGCAGTAGGGCATTTGCCTTGCACACACTAACCTAGGACATACCATGGTTTGATTTCCCAGCATCCCATATGGTCCCCCAAGTCAGAAGTGATTTCTGAGTGGATAGCCAGGAGTAACACCTGATCGTCACCAGGTGTGCCCCCCCCAAAAAAAAGCAAAAAAATTGTCTTTTAGTGTCTGAATCCATAGTATAATTGTGTGTATTGGAAAGGTTTGGAATGTCCCTGAAAATTTATTCACACTCAAGAAAAGAACATTGCTTTAAGACATATTCTAAAGACAAAGGTGAAAAATAGAACAGAGCTAGGCAAAATCAGCCTGAGAAACCATTTTTAAAATTAATTCATTAGTTTGTTTAGTTGGTTGGTTGATTGGTTTGAAGGGCATAACCCAGTGGCACTCAGGGGTTACTTCTGGCTCAGCACTCAGAAATCACTCCTGACAGGCTTGGGGGATCATATGGGATTTCAAGGATCCAACCTAATATGCCGTATGCAAGGCAAATGCCCTACCCACTTTGTTATTGCTTTGGTTCCATGAGAAATTTCCTAATTTCAAAGGAGTCCATAAGAATGTGAGGGAAAGTCTGTAATATTACATTATTGATGCCTCCAATATAGATGTTAAAGGCTAGGGCGAAGTAGGTTTTTCCAGGACCATATAAAAATCATTAATTGTAAAAAAAAATTTTTATTAATTCTGATAGCCATTAAATTATATAGAAGAATTAAAGGCAAAGTGAGATCATCAGGGGCTGGATAGGTAGTTTATTAGTTAAAGAACATGCCTGCGTGACCCAGACTGATCACCAGCACCATACAGTCCTTCAAGCACCAAGTATACCACCAGATATGGTGCTGGAGGACCCCAACTAAGTATAAAGTTGCCCACATAATCATCAATATCCAAAGGCTCCAGCTCTTCAATCCTCAGCCACATTCCTTGTTCACTGACAGTCACCAAGAGGACCCCCAAGCATTCCAAGCACAACATAGTAGATCCACTTCATATTCCTAAGAAAAAGGAAAGTATAAACTTAGGTAAATGAATCCTATGTTCTGACAATAATCAATGAACTATGCCAAAGAAATGATCAAAAGATTTTTGTGGCTATTTTGAAAGCAATGTGGTAAAACTTTTGGTAATTACATGACTAAAAATGTGACACCAAGAGTATAGAATCAAAAGGTCCTTTTCACAATGAGAATATTGAAACCAGGTCAAATTTGACACTGTAAGAATAACTTTATCAGCCTGCATGCAGAGAATATTTTCTCATTTTCACAATAGATGTTTCAAGATCTTATTCATATAAATAGCTCATATAACTTCTTCAGCAGAATTAATAAAAATAGATTGATGAGATTTTTAGCACATTTATTTTTATGATCGACAATAAAATTATGCTAGTATAAAGAACACTTACCTTGGAAGTGGATAGTGTGGGAAAATTTTTTCTTCTTTTTAATAATATTTTTATTTAAGCAGTGTGATTTCCAAAGTTATTCATAGTTGAGCTATGGACATATAATGAGTCTAGAACCAATCCCACCAGCAGTGTTAACTTCCCTCCACCAGTGTTCCCAGGTCCCTCCCATAATATCTCCCGACATGATGTATTGATAGGCACCTATTTTGTTTATTGTTAAATTTGGGGGTCTCATGATTTCAATGTTGTTACCTCTGTGGTATATATATGTATATATATATATATATATATATATATATATAACTCCATTGATGTACATATGTTTCCTTGACTCCTAACCCTGTTATTTCTCTTTTTTTTGTGGGGGGAGGTCACACCCAGCAGTGCTCAGCAGTTACTCCTGGCTCTATGCTCAGAAAACCATCCCTGCCAGGCACAGGGGACCATATGGGATGCTGGGATTCGAACCACAGTCCTCTGCATGGAAGGCAAACGTCTAGGTAAGATGTTTGCTATTTTTCTGGCCCGAACCCTGTTATTTCTAATTTGTCTTTTTCCCTCTGTCATCTATTCCATCTTTCTAATCCCTATACTGTGGAGTGTAGATATATATATATATACATATATATGTATATATATATATGTATATACATCATGATATATGATCCTTAAATGCCTTCCTATATCCAGTTATTCTAAATGCCACATACAAGTAATATCACCCTGGATTTATACTTCTTTTTCTGACTTTATTTAGTACATTTTACAGGTCCATCTTTTTGCAGCAAATTGCATTATCTTATCATTTTTTACAGCTTCATAGTATCTCATTGTGTATATATACCACATAGCCATGCTTCATTTGTTATTGGACATCTAGGTTGATTCAAATGTTTAACTATTTTATTAAATGCTGCAATGAATAATGGTGTGAACACATTTTTTTGGGGATGAGAGTTTTTCTGTGTTGGAGAAAGATACCCAAAAGTAGAATTGCTGTGTCATGTGGCATTTCAATTCTGATTTTACTAGGAAACCTCTGTTTTGTTTCCCTTGTGCTTATATACTACAGCATTCCCACCAGTGGAAAAAAAATTATTTTTCCATCACATCCCCTTCAACATATTGTGTTCTCAATATTTTTAAATTTAATTTTACCTTTTATATTGTCTTACTTAAGACTGTGTTTACAGAAATGTTGATAGTTGGGCTTCAGCCATAGAATGTGCATCACTCTTCACCAGAGCAAATTTTCTGGCACCAATGTCTATTATTTCTCTCCCTCTCTACCCACACCTGCCTGTCTCTAGGACAGGCAATTTGCTTCACTCTCTCATTCTCTCTTTTCTGATACTGTGGTTTTCCTATTGTTACAGAGGGGGTGCCATGCATGTCACTTTATCCCCTTTTGCTTGTCAAGAATGATCAGTTCTGATATCACTGTTATAACAGAGCACTCACTGCTCTTTGTGTCAAGCTTCTTACCATGATTTGGTCCTTGTGATTCTCATCTCTATTGTCTCTGGATAGTATTACCACACTGCCTTTTATTTTTCTTATATCCCTAAGATCAATAAGATTCTATCTCTATCCCTCTCCCACTGACTCATTTTATACAGCATGATAACCTCCATGTATATCCATGTATAAGCAAATATCATGACTTCACTTTTTTCTTAATTGCTGCATAGAATTCCATTGTGTAGAAACCACAGTTTCTTTTGCAATAGAAGAATCAAATGGGAGCTCAATTTTTTTGAGCAATATTCATATTGTTCTTCAGAAAGTTTGGATTAGATCGCATTCCCACCAGCAGTGAATAAGAGTCCCCTTTTCTGCACATCAATGCCAGCACTGATTGGTTTTTTTGTTTGTTTGTTTGTTTGTTTTGTTTCGTTTTGTAATTTTTGCCAGTCACTGAGGTGTGAAATGTTTCCTCATTGCTATTTTTATTTTCATCACGCTGATGATTAGTAATGTGGAGCATTTTTCATGTGATTTTGGCCACTTGTATTTCTTCTTTGAGAGATGGCTATTAATTTCTTCTCCCCAATTTTTGGGTGGGGTTCAGTGTTCTAACTTGCTAAGTCCTACTAGTGCCTTGTAAATTTTAACTATTAAACTTTTATCAGATGGGTATTGGGTGAATAGTTTCTCCCATTATGTGGGCAGCATTTGTATCCTAGCTTAATACATCTTGGTTTGAGGTGCAGAAGCTTCTTGTTTTACTGTAGTCCCATTGGTTTGTCTTTACTTGCACTTGCTAGGCTAGTGGTGTTTCTTCCTTGAATATGCCTTTAGTCTGAAAGTCATGGAGCTTTTTACCTATGTTTTCTTCTATGTACCTTACAGTTTCATGTCAGATATCGATATCTTTAATACATTTTATTAGACCTTTATACGTGATATTAAATAGAGATCTGTGTTATCTTATTTGCATTTACTTGACTACTGATCCTAACACTACTTGTTGCAGAGGCTTTCCTTGATCCACTTTGTTTTTCTTTTTTTCTTTTTTTTTGTTTTTTTTGTTTTTGTTTTTTTTGGGTCACACCCGGCAGTGCTCAGGGGTTACTCCTGGCTCCATGCTCAGAAATTGCTCCTGGCAGGCACGGGGGACTATATGGGGCACCGGGATTCGAACCGATGACCTTTTGCATGAAAGGCAAATCCCTTACCTCCATGCTATCTTCCGGGCCCCTCTATTTTCTTTCTTAAAGTTGTATTTTGCCGCTTTCTTTTTCTAAGTCTTTCACCTCTTTTGCTAAGTTGATTCAATATATTTGATTTGCTTAGGCAAAATTGTGAATGGGATTACATTTTTATTTTTGGTTTTGGGTCATACCTGGCAGCACTCAAGTATTACTACTGGCTCTATGCTCAGTAATCGCTCCTGGCAGGCTTGGAGGACCATATGGGATGTCGGGATAAGTAACTTTTTCTTCTTTCATTAATTGAAAACATGAATTAGTAGAAAAAACATGAAATGTTGCATAGTAATTTTTAATCTCACATTTTAATATACAATTCTATTGTTTCTAGAAGCTATTTGTAGAGTCTTTAGGGTTTTCTAGATATTGTATCATGTTATCTGCAAACAGTGAAAACTTGACTTCTCCCTTTCTAATCTGGGTGCCCTTTATATCTTATTCTTGCCTGAATTTTATGGCAAATACTTTTAGTATTATATTGAAAAGAAGTGATGAGAGAAGCCAAAATTGTCCTATGTCAGTTCTTAGATAAAAGGGTTTTAATTTCATACCATTGAGTAAAATGTTTGCAATGGACTTATGGTTAATGACCTTGACTATATTGAGAAAATATCTTTAAATTCCCATCTCGTTTCAAATGCTTTTTCTGCATCTATTAATATCATATGATTTCTTTACTTTTATTTACATGGTACATTTTATTGATTGACTTGTGTATATTAAATCATCTTTTCATCTCTGGAATGAATCCTACTTGGTCATGTTGTATACTTTTCTTGATGAGTTGTTGGGGTCTATTTTCTGTTCATCAATAATTTGTTCTCTTTTTGTGATGTTTCTGTCTGCTTTAGATATTAGGGTGTGTTAGCTTTATGGAAAGTATTTGGGAGTGTTTCTTATTTCTTAAATTTCCTGGTAGAGTTTAAAAAGTAATGGCAGTAGTTCCTTTTAAAAGATTTAAAAGAATTTACTAGCATATCCATCTTTTTTTTTTTTTTGGGTCAAACCCGGTGACGCTCAGGAGTTACTCCTGGCTATGCACTCAAAGTTGCTCCTAGCTTGGGGGACCATATGGGAAACCGGGGGATCAAACCGCGGTCTGTCCTAGGCTAGCGCAAGGCAAGGCAGGCACCTTACCTTCAGCGTCACAGCCTGGCCCCATCTATCTTCTTAAGTTTTTATTTTAGGGAAGCCAGCGATTACCATTTTAATTTCCTTAATAGGGATAAATCTGTTCAAGTATCTCAGATCATCTTGCTTCAAGTTGAGAGGTCACAGGAATCCAAAATATATCAGTTTCTTCAAGACTCTCCTGTTCTGTGGCAAAAAGATTCTGAAAGTAATTTATGATGACCCTTTGTATTTCTGTAGTATCTCTAGTGACATCTTTTTTCATTTCGTATTTGGTTTTATTAAGTTTATCTCCATTCTTTGTGAATCTTGCTAAAGTTTTATAAATCTTGTTTATTTTTTTAAAAGAACCAACTCTTGCATTAAATGATATATTTTTTAAATTGGTGTGGGGTATTCAGCTCATTGATTTTTTTTTTTTTTTTTTTTGGTTTTTGGGCCACTCCCGGCAGTGCTCAGGGGTTATTCCTGTACTCCTGACTATCTGCTCAGAAATCGCTCCTGGCAGGCATGGGGGATCACATGGGACTCGGGGATTCGAACCAACTTGATTTGGTCCTGGATCAGCTGCTTGCAAGGCAAACACCGCTGTGCTATCTCTCTGGGCTCAGTTCATTTATTTTTAATCTGAGTTTTATTATTTCTTTATTCCGGCCATTTTTGGGGAGGATGTTGGGTTATACCCGGCAGCACTCAGGGGTTACTCCTGCTTTATGCTCAGAAATCGCTCCTGGCAGGCTCAGGGGACCATATGGGATGACGGGATCTGAACCGTCATCCTTCTGCATGCAAGACAAACGTCTTGCCTCCATGCTATCTCTCCAGCCACCGGCCAATTTTTTGTCTCCTTTTTTTTTTTCTGATTTCTTAAACTGTGTCATTAAATAATTTATGAAGACCATTTCTTCCTTCCTGATGAATGCTTGCAAAGCTATAAATTTTCCTGTTAATATCATTTTTGCTATGTCTCACAAATTCTGATAGTGTCTTCATTCTCATTTGTTTCCATGAATTTTTATTTCCTCTTTGATATCCTCTCTGACCTATTAATTTATTTACTAGTGAGCTGTTTAATCTCAAGATATTAAAATATTTCTATAATTAAGTTCTATTTTTGTTTATCATTGGTCTTAAAACATAGATACAATTTCTATCTAAAATATATGTCTATGGAGATATGCTTTTTTTGTTTTTTTGGTTTTTTTTTTTGGTTTTTGGGTCACACCCGGCAGTGCTCAGGAGTCACTCCTGGCTCCATGCTCAGAAATTGCTCCCGGCGGGCACGGGGGACCATATGGGGCACCGGGATTCGAATCGATGACCTTTTGCATGAAAGGCAAATACCTTACCTCCATGCTATCTCCTGGGCCCCAAGATATGCTTTTTTTGGCCCGGTATATATTCTATCTTGGAGAATGTCCATATAGAAGAATGTGTGTTAAAGGTTTGGGGATGTGAAAAGCCCTATAGATGTCTACTAGACCACTTTCTTCCATTTCTTCCTTCAAAGAGAGTATATTCTTGTTAAGTTTTAGTTTCAGAGATCTGTCAAGAAAGAGTGCTGTTGAATTCTCCCACAGTTATCATGTTACTATACAACACAAGTCATTAGCATTTGTTTTAAGTCTATTAATGTTACTCCCCTCCTCCCAACTTTTTATTTTGCTCACCTTTAGAGGCATACCTGGCCACATCTGGGAGGGGTTTTTGCTTCCTGTTTTGCTCACCAGGAGGATAGATGAGGATATATGCAGCAGGGGGATGGTAGGAGAGAATTCAGAAAGAGAGGTGGTTGGTAGAGACACATTTGAATGCAGAGCTACTTATGGAGCAGGTTTAAAAGGTTTAAAAAGCTGAGAAGCCACACATGGTGGCTAGGGCCTTAATAAAGTTGATGTCTCCTGAAACATGACTGCCTGTGGATCATTTCCTTGTCATCACCCTAAGACCCAACAGCTGGAGGGGGTTGCAGGCGTGTAGTCTGGGTCAACAGAGAAAGGCCTTACCCTCTTTCCATCTCACTATCATCCACCTCCATCTAGGACTCAATAATTAGTTCGTTTTTCAACATTTTGGCAACCAAACTTTGATTTGAATCCTGGACTGAGAAGACAATAATGGTCAGATTCCTTGTCTTGTGGCTAATCTTGGCTATTTTCAGCTGGAGTGAGCCCAAAACTTCAGGTCATATGGAGTCATTTCTAAACATGGTGGAGTCTCCTTTTGGGGGGCCAGTGAAGAAGGGAAGGTGAAAGCTTGGGTCACCCCCATCCAAGTCCAGGTCTTAGATTTTTCTCCAAAAAGTTTTTTTTTCCCAAGGACCAATACCTCCAATATTAATTATTGAGTCTTGGATGGAGGTGGATGATGGAAGGAGGGTGAGGCCTATATCGGCCTGGGCCACACACCTGCAATTCCTCCAGCTGGGGATCTTAGGGTGGTAGCAAGGAAATGATCCACAGATAGTCATGTTTCAGGAGACATCAACTTTATTAAGGCCCTAACCACCATGTGTGGCTTCTCACTTTTTAAACCTTTCAAGCCTACTTCATAAGTATTTCTGCATTCAAACCTGTCTCTACCAGCCACCTCACTTGCTGAATCCTCTTTCTGAATCCTCTCCTACCATCCCCCTGCAGAATTTCTCCCCATCTATCCTCCTGGTGAGCAAAACAAAAAAAACCAAAGACCCCTTCAGATGTGGGCAGGTATGCCTCTAAAGGTGAGCAAAACAAGAAGTTGGGGTAGGGGAGAAACATATTAACTGTTGTTTTAGGTATTTCCCTTCCCTTAATTGACTGAATCTATGTTAGGGGTGTGATTTTTTCTGATATACATTTCCCTTGATTATTAAGAAATGACGTCTCTGTCTCTTATAATGTTTTAATGTTTGAAACCTTTTCATTTTTGTTAGTATGGTTATCCAGCCTTTTTAAGGAGTTGTTTGCTTGAAGAATTGTTTCTTTGAAGAATTGTCCTCTAACTTTGACTTTGAATCTGTATATGCTCTGAATATTCAAATGTGTTTCATAAAGGCATGAAAGTATTAGATTCAAATTTCTGATCCATTTTTCCACTCTATGCCTCCTAGTTGGTGCATTTGGTCTATTGTTTTGAGTGAGAGATGATAATCATGGAATTTGTGCCAGCTTTTTGTAGAACTTTGGTGTTTTCAGGGTTTGTCTTGCCTGAAGGTAGGCCTTCATTCTTTCAAAGTTAGCTTTGAGTCTGTAAATTTTCCTCATCTTTTCTTTATTCATGAAGCTATGTGCCCTTCCTTAAAACCTGAATAAATTTCTGGCTGGTGATGTCTTTTTGCTGAGACATTCTTGCCATTGTTTTTTTGTTTTTTTTTTTTTTCACTATATCCCACCACTGCCACTAAGCATGGAGAGTTGCTTGTGATAAATTTGTTGTAAATCTTAAGAATGTTTCTTTGCATGCAATGTTTTGATAGTTTTTCTTTCTGTATTATATCTACATTTTTTATTTTCATCATGGTGACTAGGATGTGCCTTGGGGTACTTTTATTGGGATCTACTTTAGTCTTGGGTCCTCCATGACATGACTGAAAGGACTCTTCAGCTCTGGGAACTTCTCAGCAATGAATCTTTGACTGGTGCTTTTTTGTTTGTTTGTTTGTTTGTTTGTTTGAGGTTCTATTTTTATTATTTTTATTTTTATTATTTTTATTATTGGCATTTTATGTGGGACTGAATTTCCAAGCTTTCTTATTGGTATGTTTATTTTTTCATTTTTAATAATAATTTTATTTCAACACCATAATTAAAACATGATTGTAGATGGGTTTTGACTTTCTTCCCTAGTCCCAGAGTTCTCTATGATTCTTACTTTGTTTATCCTGAATTTATCCAATGATCTATTGTCATCTGTTTACTTATTATGAGGATTTTTCCATCTAATATTCATTTATTTTAAAGCTCTTTTCTAGCCTTTTTTTCTGTATGGAAGTGCTATATAGATCATCTTCCAGCTGACTGATTTTTCCCTCAGCAGCTGTTACTCAGATGGTGAGGCTTTCCAGTGAGTTTTTCATTTCATTACCAAGTTTTTCATTTCTGTCAAAAATTCTGTTTGAATTTTTCTCATTTCTACTCTCATAACCTTCTGAATCTTATTGTCTCTCCATTTCATAATTTCTTTGAGTTCTTTGAACATTCTCCACATTTTCTCTTTAAAGTCCTGATCAGAGGTGGGCTATATACGTGGCTGGTGTTAGTTCAGTCTTTAGAACTACCATCTTCATTGACGAAGTTTTCTGGATTTCTGCATTGCCTTCCTATTGTTATTTTGTGATGTGTTTGTTGCTATTTTTTTAATGTTATGGTGGACTTCTTTGACTAGTAGAAATGTGTGGCCATGAAGCAAGATGTAACCGCCATGTTCTTCTCACAGTGACTAGCTTGAGATTAAAATGGCCCTCTTGATTCCAACAGCTGACTATCATCCCCATAACTCTTCTTTTGTGTTACCTGTCTCAAAACCATGCTTTTCTCTTGTTGCACCAACCTTAGTTCAAAAATGCAAGCTGTGCCTAGGACCTGCCTGAGCCATCAGGGAAGCAAGCCTATGCTGGATGCAAGGATGCCCCACAATTTAGAGTAGATCCCAGGCCTCATTGCCACTGCTCGCTGACTGTAGCCCACTGTCTCACAGACAGCCACTGCCAATAATGCCAGATCAGGGGGGCTCTGACTTTGCTTAACTTTCACTTTGTTGCACACCATTGGAGCCTATGTTCACTCCCTAATGTTAGTGTCCCATGAGCTTTGTAGAAGGACTCAAAGTTACTCTACAGCTCTCATACCTACTTTGGGACCAATTCAAGATAACACATATTGGATCACCATGACCATGTTTTTGTCCAGCAATCTGCCTTGATTTTCGATCTTGTCTTGGCTGTTGCTTCATCTCCAGAGTCTGGAGCCCCATTACTTGGCTCGATTAGTTTCAGGAGTTTGTCACTCAGGGCTCATGGGACAGGCTGCTCTCAGTATCACAAAGCTCTCTACTGCTGCTGTGGAAACTGCTATTTCTGTTGCAGTCTTTCCATCATTTTCCTGTTGGAAGTTTTTTTAAAGATGAAACAATCTCTTCAAAATATCATAATGCTACCATACATAAGACAGATGGTTGGTTTGATGTAGACTCAAACAAATATAAGAATTGCAAGCACTGATTGCAGCCACCGAATCAAATGGACACTCAGATACTTTACCAGAGTGAGAAATCATAGATGAAAATTTTCTTAATTTAATTTAATTTTTCTGTTAGACAGTGTGAAGTCATTTCTTTAGGATATAGAATTACAACACCCAAGTTCTATCTTTGGTACCCCATATAGGCAGTAATGAGCCCTTTCAAGAGTAAGTCTTGAGCACAGAACTAGGAGTAAGCCCTGACAACAGTAGAGTGTGGATCTAAAACAAATACACTAAACATGTAAAAATGACTGCATTGATCCATCAACCATTTTTAACTCGTCAATGAGCTCTAACATTACTGATAATTTTTTCAATAAACTCTTTATACTATTAAAACATTTAAAGTCAGTTTCTCCTTAAGCTTATTTTTGACTACTAAGTGTGTAAATTCAAACTTTATTTGTTTTTTTTAATTAATATCTTTTTTAAACACCTTGATTATATATATGATTGTAGTTGGGTTCCAGTCATGTAAAGAACCGGTGCAACATTCCCACCACCAATGTCCCAAATCTTCCTCCTCCCCACACTACCCCTACCTGTACTCGAGACAGGCTTTTCAACTTCCCTCATTCATTCACATTATTATGATAGTTCTCAGTGTAGTTATTTCTCTAACTGCACTCAGCACTCTTTGTGGTGGTCCAGCTCACGACATGAAAAATTTCATTTATGTTTTAAAATTCATTTTATTAATATGATTATTTAAACAACAGATTTACAAGCATGTTTGTAGTTGGGTTTCAGTCATAAAAATGTAAACCTCCCTTCCCCAGTGCAACCTTCCACCACCAATGCCCCATATCTACCTCCTCCCCATCCCCTGCCTGTCTTCGAAACAGGCATTCTATTTCTCTCACTCACTACCATTATCAAAATAGTTGTTGATATAGTTACTTTTCTAATTGCACTTATCAATTTTTTAGTAAGCTTCGTATCATGGGTTGGTCCTTTCAAACCTCATGTCTATTGTCTCTGGGTATTACCATACTTTCTTTTATTTTTCTTAAATATCACAGATTAATAATCCCACAGTATGCATCTGTCTCACTCCCTCTAACTCATTGCACTCAGCATAATAATTTCTATGTCCACCCATATATAGGAAAATTTCATGACTTCATTTTTCCTGGAAGCTGCATAGTATTCCATTTGTATATGTACCACAATTTTTTAGCTACCATCTGTTGTTGGGCATCCTGGTTGTTTCCAGATTCTGGCTATTGAAAATAGAGCTGCAATGAACATAGGCGAGCAGAGGACCTTTTTGTATTTTGTTTTTGTGTTTCTAGGGTATGTTCCTAGGAGTTAAATTCCAATTTTAAATGCATAATATTTAAAGTTTATTCCTGTATTATTCTAACTTAGTCCAAGGTTATGCTATCTTGCACGGAGCAATGGATAAAGAACAGAGTTATTTTTGTAGCATTTTATTTGCTCATTCAGCCATAGAGTCGAATTTATGAATCAGCAGTTTAATAACTGTGTTATCATGGTAAGCTTTCTTTCCTTCTCGGCACACAATGAGCTCCCCAAAGCACAAGAGTTTTGTGAAGATTTATAAAAATTTTCTAATATAGCAAGAAAGATTTTTAGAATATGGTGAATATCTATTTAATTGTATAATTTTAATATAAGTATAAATTTATATTAATAAATATAACTGCATATTAAGACTTAAAGATTAAAAAATTGCCAAAAACTTGCCTATGCTTCAAAGATAGCAAACACACAGTGGCTCATCCTGATACATGAATCATTTTCCTGTGCCTGTTGGATTATTAGCCCTGAGATAGTCAGTTCTTCCAATTCACTGCTTTATTCCTTGAATTTTGAGCATGACTAAACATTGTTATACAGAAAACCTTCGATAAACACTTGTTAAAAACAAATGCATGAGTGAATTAATGCCAGAATTAATGGAAAAATAAATCATAGTGAACTGTACATAGTACTGTGACTATACTAATAAAGATTTATTTTCCCAATCTTAAGGACAACTGGTGTAATGCATAGATATTTTTCTTAGTATAAGATATAAAGAGGATCCAGATCTGTTTAAAAACCTACAGAAAGAAAAATATTTTATGCTCATGGAGGGGAAGAATTAATATTATCAATGTTATCAAAATGATCAGATTACCTAAACTGCTACATGATCCAATGAAATCTCTGTCCAAATTCAAATAACTTTCTTCAAGAATTTAGAATAGTCAGTTATAAAGTTTGTGTGGAATCATAGAAGACATCAGATAACCAAACCCATACTGAAAAAGACAAAACTAGGAATCATTTCATACAAAGTCATAGTGAGCATGGCGATCAAAGTGAGCGGAGTATTGGGACAAAGACAGACAGACTTTAAGGTCGATAGGTTAGAATAGAATACCCAGTGACAAATTCTCAAGTATATGGTCAACTAATTTTTGACAAGGCATTGAAAACGTGAAAAGGAAGGCAGACTCTTCAATAAATGAGTTTGGGACAATTGAATAATCATGTGTCAAAAGTTAAAACTGGATCCATATTTCATATTTAACACAAAAGTCAAATCAAATTGGATCAAACACTTTTTTTTAATTTGGTTTTTGGGTCACACCTGGCAGTGCTCAGGGGTTACTCCTGGCTCCATGCTCAGAAATTGCTCCTTGCAGGCACGAGGGACCATATGGGGCACCAGAATTTGAACCGATGACCTTTTGCATGAAAGGCAAACGCCTTACCTCCATGCTATCTCCTGGGCCCCTGGATCAAACACTTTAAGATTAAAATTGAATCTATAAAGCCCATTGAGAAAAACATAGACAAAATACACTAAAACTTAGCCTTCAATGGAGTTTTCAGCAATATATTACCCATAGCAAAGACTACAGAATCCATACAAATGCATTACATCGAACTAAAATTTTTCTTTATGTCAAAAGAAACACAGGGTAAAACTAAAAAACAGCTGAGTGGAAGATAAACATTTGAACTTGATGTATCAGATAAAGTATTGGTATTTAGGATTTGCAAGGTACTCAGAAATATTAACCCCCTCAACTCTAAAAGCCCATCAAAAGTGTGAGAATAAATGATCAGATAGTACTCTAAGGAAGATAAACAGGCACATGAAAGAATGCTCAGCACCTACCATTAAGAACATCTGAATCAAGACAACAATGAGATATCATCTCATACCAGTGAGATGACATATATCAAAAATACTCAGAATAATATGTGTTGACAGGAATGTGGTGAAAAAGGAATACTCATCCACTGCTAGTGGAAATGTTTTCCAAGGGTTCAACCCTTATGGAAAACAGTATGACTGTGCTCCTGGGGATATGTTTGAGTGGGTAGAGATATGGTATAAATTCTGGGGACATGGTTGGAGGGAACTTGACTCTGGTGGTGAAATTGGTGCTGAAAAATTTTATGTCTAAATCTCAACTCTGAATATCTTTTTAAAACAGAATGCTTTAAATATAATTTTTTAGGGCCAGAGAGGTAGCATGTAGGTAAGGCATTTGCCTTGCATGCAGAAAGACAGTAGTTTGAATCCCGGCATCCCATATGGTCCTATGAATATGTCAGGAGCGATTTCTGAGCATTGAGCCAGGAGTAACCACTGAGTGCTGCTGGGTGTGACACCCCCAAAACAAAACAAAACAAAACAAAACACAATTTTTTTTTTAAAAAAAAGACTTCTGCTAGGGGCCCGGGAGATAGCATGGAGGTAAGGCGTTTGCCTTTCATGCAAAAGGTCATAGGTTCGAATCCCGGTGCCCCATATGGTCCCCCGTGCCTGCCAGGAGCAATTTCTGAGCATGGAGCCAGGAATAACCCCTGAGCACTGCCGGGTGTGACCCAAAAGCCAAAAAAAAAAAAAAAA